>VDFB02212830.1:125705-158182 GCA_007258455.2 Sequoia sempervirens | reverse complement strand
GGGGAGGAGAGATAGAGAGTAGAGAGGGATGGAGAGAGAGATTGATGAAGGTAGAGGTAGGTGTAAAGAGGGAAAGAGATAGGAGAGATAGAGAGTAGAGAGGGGAGGGAGGGAGGGAGAGGTAGGGAGGGAGATAGAGGTGTGTGTGTGTGAGGGTGAGAGAGATAGAGAATGGTGAGATAGAGAAAAGGAACAATTGAGAGAAAGAGAGGGGAGGGGGGAGGGACAACAATGATAGAGATTGGGAGGAGAGACAAAAAGAAGGGGAGGGAGGGTGAGGTCGAGAGAGGGAGGGAGAGGAGAGATAGAGAGAAGTAGATAGGGAAGGAGGGAGGGAGGGAGTGTTAGGGAGGGAGATAGAGGTTGTGTGTGTGTGAGAGAGAGATAGAGATGAGAGAGTGAGAGGGAGGGAGAGACTATGAGATAGAGAGGAGAGAGTTAGAGAGAAAGAGGAGGAAGAGAGGGATAGAGAGTGAGAGAGAGATGTAGGTAGAGGGAGGGAGAGGAGAGATAGAGAGTAGAGAGGGAAAGAGGTAGGGAGGGAGACATAGGTGAGATACAAAGTGATGGAGGGAGAGGTAGGTAAAGGGAGAGAGAGGGGAGATAAAGATAATTAGAGAGGGAAGGAGATGCAAAGAGATAGAGAAAAGATAGAGAGAAGTAGAGAGGGGAAGGAGGGAGGTAGATGTAGGGAGGAGATAGAGGGGTGTGTGAGAGAGATGGGAGAGAGGGATGAAGGGAGAGATAGAGGGAGTGGAGAGATAAAGAGTAGAGAGAAGGAGAGAGAGAAAGATGGTACAACTTGCTGACTACTAAAATTTGACCTAATGATTACTAAATTTTGACATGCTGATTCCTGAAATTTGACTAAGTCTAAATTTTTTAAGATCTTCCAAAAACTAGAATTTGCATTATAACTCCTAGAGATCCGAAACCACTCTAAAACATCCTGCCTATATAAATGAAATATACCTTAAAGTATAAGAAAGTAAACGTCCATATGTAAATGTCAACTTATACATAATTTTTTTTCATCTATATAGTTTCCTTGAAAGATAACAAGAAGAAAGAGACAAGAAAAAGAGAAGAAAAAAATTTCAATGTAGACTAAAACGCGAGCGCATTATAACGCGCTCGCGTTTTGGAAATGCATTCACAAAATAAAAAATCCATGTCAAAACTGAGATATAACGCGAGTGTGTTATAATGCGAGCACGTTATATATTGCTTTGGGAATCCCCAAGCATTGGGATTGGTATTTTCCTTGGAATACCAACCCAAAGGCTTGGAGGGCATTCCCAACGACTAGAGATGTGTTTTTGAAAATTCTACAATATTTCACATAATCGGGTTCGTGCTCACCATCAGGATTGCACATGGTTCAATATCAAAGAAATTGAACATCTGGGTAATGTTAGGTTCTCTCTTAGCTATCCAACGATGTAATTTTTTTCACTTTCTGGCAATGTTAAGCCTTTCATCCATAATTACTTTTGTTTGTATGTCTCTTTTTTGGCAAAAAGTAGTGTTTGGTGTTTTTTTCGTTATAAATTAACTGTTCATCAAAATTTCAAATAAATTACATTTTTAGAAACTAGACTCCATTCTACAATTTTTTTAAAAAAAATAAAAAAATTCAATTAGTTTTCAAAATTTGTAGGGGTAGCACGACCAAAATTCTATTTTTCAGGAAGTGTCCACTTCGAAAATTAGTAAAAAAAAAAATTCATTAAAAAATTATTAGAAAAATCGTGCATCAACTACATACTGTTAGCTAACTTATGTCTATAGCGATTTTAAAAATACTAAAAAAAAGTTCATCATACAAGGGTCGTACAAGAGTTGCTATGTTATGTTTATCTGACAAAAACACCAATTTGCGTACATCCCTCATTTGAACCCCTTAATCTCAACCATTTTCAAAATAAATTAGTATTTTAGAAATTAGACTCATAGTACTTCAATCCTTCTTTTTGTTCCATCTCAAAATTTTGAGTGTAACTATCCTCAATTTCATGTCCAAGGTCAGTATTTCTTGATTTCAAAAAAAAGTGGCCACTTAAGCCCCCTTTTTGGGAACCATCTTGGTGTACTTACCCTGCTATTTGTTCCATTTTTATTGTTGAAAAACAACATCAAACACCCTTTCTAACCTAGTGAACATCGTGAAAACCAACCTTTGCAACTAGTGCATATTGATCTGTGTGGGCCAAAAGCACCTAGTGTTGGAAAATGATCAACGCTCCTCTCGAGATTCATGACATGGACTAACCGCCACCCATGCATCCGTTAACTTTGGCAGTTGTATCAGGAATTAACAGGTCGACTTTTGGTGCTATGATAATTGTGGGGCCAATAATTCATATCAGAGCCAAAGGTGCTAGGTTCGAATCCCCTTGGCTTGTGCTGAGGGGGAGATTGTTGGAAAATGGTCAGCACTCCCTCGAGATTTGTGACATGGACTAACTGCCTCCCATGGATCCGTTAACTTTGGTAGTTGTATCAGGCATTAACAAGTCAACCTTTTGGTGCAATGACAATTGCAGGGTCAACACCTAGTCATAATGGATTCACATACTTTCAACTTTTGTTGATGTTCACACAAGGAAAATGTGGGTGTATTTCTTGCAAAATAAAGATGAAGCCTTTTCCTACTTCAAAGAGTTTTGCAATCTTGTGGAGAAAGATACAAATCATCAAATTCATGTCCTCCACTTAGATCAAGGGGGAATACACTAGCATAGAATTCTCCACCTACTTGAAGGAAAATGGAATTTGATGTCAACTAACTATAACTTACACACCTCAACAAAATGGATTTGTTGAATGGCGTAACCACATCATCATGGAGATGGTATGTATCATGTTGAAGGATTCTCACTTGGGACATGCATATTGGGTCAAAGTTGTGCATGCAACTGGTTATCTTCTAAATCATGCACCAACTAAAGCACTTGATGACATCACACAAAAAAATCTCGGATAAGGGTCAAGCCATCTATCTCTCATCTTCGTGTATTTGGTTGCACAACCTACACGCACATTCCTAAGGAAAAGAGAAAGAAGCTTGATGAAAAATCTATGAAATATATTCTTCTTGGTTATAGTATTGATTCTAAGTCCTATCATCTTTTAGATCCTACCACAAAAAAGATATATATAACTAGAGATGCTATTTTTGTTGAGAAGAGTGAGTTAAGCTCACCTACTTCGTCACTTGATCAAGATAGTGCTCATATATTCAACATGAATAGGAAAATTAATGGGGATGATGATAGTAAAACTAACTCAACACCCAAAAATGTCACACATCCTATGCCCAAGTGGTATACTAGTACTAATCATGATGCAAAGATAGATGGAGTCCCAAACACTTCAACTTCAAGAAGGAATACTCATAGCATGGCTTGCAATGAGGTAAATCTGGCAATAATGAGTTAATTTATTGATAACTTTGAACCATCTAATGTTAAGGAAGCACTAGAATCAAAGCCTTGGAAGGAGGCTATGGATGTAGTGTACCAAACTCTAATGAAAAACAAGACTTGATTTCTCTTTTGATGTTCATTTTTTCTTTTTATATTTCTTTATAAGATCTTTTTATCAACTTGCTAGCATTGAAGCCTATTATTTAGGTTGGGAATCATAGTGGTAGCAAAGGAAAACCTTTTGATTTTTTAATCAATACAAATATTTGTTTCCTTTCCATTAATTCCCAAAGAATTTCTTAATTCTGTAAATATGCAATTCTTTATGAAATTTTATAAGGACAATACTCTAACTCTCAGAATAAAGATGAAAAGGTATCTTAGAAAATAATTATAAGCTATAGGTTACCATATAACCAGATTCCCATCATTTTAAATTTTGACTTCGTTGATCACCACCTGACTGAATGTATTTTCCCTTTTGCATGAATTAAAATGAATTCACTTAGGAAGATCTTGGGCTATAAAGGAGCTGACTAACTCCTAGACAAAAAGTACCTATGTACATACAAAAACGTATGAAAAAATACATAACGACATACATGGTACCATACATAACATGAAGAGATGACACTAAGTGGGGCCCGCCAGACGGATGATAGAAGTGACAAAACCAACAATGGAAGGAAAGGGCACAGGAAGCGAGGAGGTGTCCCATTGCTGATAATATGCCGGTGTTTTTCTGCCTTGTGCGAGAAGGTAACCGTTAGTGTGGGAAGGGTGGTGTTGCGGTTTAAATTGTAATGGGTACTGTTCACTTGGAAAACCCGTTGTGCTTTGGGTTTTCTCATTTTGTAGGTTGGAATCAAAATGTTTGAGAGCAAGGGCGCACCGTAGGCAGGGAGAGGAGCAAGCGACTTGAGATGAGGTGTTTCTAATTGATGCAATGTTTCAGGTTTTTATGTATTGTTTCATGCGTTTTTGTATTGTTTCATAGTTGCATTGTTGTTAAAAGTTTTTGTTATTAAAACCATAGGAATGTAATGAAACATGGATTTAGAAACACCCATTGTTTCCAACAACCTTTGACACTGTGTATTCTGCTATTTCATTCTACAGGTTGAAAGTGAAAGGTTGGAGAGTGGAGTTGCAAGTGAAAGGTTGCAGAGAAAGGGGAGACTGCAAAAAGTGAGTTGAGGGTTTTCTAATCATTTGGGTTGTTAGTTGTAAAGGGGTTTAAAATGTTATGATGGTTTTTGTTTGTAAATTGTTTTCAAACTTTAAGTGGGTTTAGGGTTTTGTAAAACCCAATGTTTTGCATCTTAGAATTTTAGAAAACAAAATGAATGTCTTTATAAGCTTTTGTTATTTACACCTTAGGAATGTAATGAAAGGCACTATTTTATAAACACCCACGAGGGTTTGGGTATGTTGTGATGTGGGTTGCATTTTTATAAACACCCTGCGTTTTCCATTTCATTCATATTGGAGTGATAATTGCAGTTGCAAATTGTATTTGTTTGTCATGGCATTCCAAGAGGCCACATTTGTTTGAGGTATTTTTTCAAACAATTCACTTCCTTGTCTTTGAAAGCATATTAGTGAGCAATAATAGAGACAAGGTAGTGAACAGTTTGAAAATTGCCTCAAAGAAATGTGGTGACAAGACATAGACAAGGCAATGAATTGTTTGTAAGTATGATTGCTTATGTATGTCTTGCCATTATGTTTTGGCAGACATATACTCACCTCACACTATGTTTTCCAACTTGCAATCACACTATGCATGTATATGGTTGTTGGAAAACATCGTGTGTTTACTATGAAAGCATAATAATAGATTTGGATTGTCATGGTGTTGCAACACCATGGTGATTGGATGACATGACAAGCAATAGACAAAGCAATGAATTGTTTTTATGTATGATTGATTATCTATGGCATGCCATTGTGTTTTGGGAGACATATACTCACCTCACACTGTGTTTTCCAACTTCCAATCACTATGCATGTAAATGGTTGTTTGAGAACATTGTGTGTTTTCTATCAAAGCATATTAGTAGATCTGGATTGTCATGGCATTCGAACACCATGATGATTGGAATGAGATTTCTTGTGAATTTTTTCTATGTATGATTGCTTATATAGGGCATGCCATTGTATTTTGGCAGACATATACTCACCTCACACTGTGTTTTCCAACTTCCAATCACACTATCCATTATCTTATATGTATTTTACCATTTACTTTAGAGTGTTGTAGATATTTTATGGTCTATGGTTTCATTAAAGCTAACAACGAGAATCCATTGCACATTGTGTTGTGTAAGCTTCCATGCATCATACCATAATCATTGTTAGAAGTGTATTCTTTGTTGTGCACTTGAATGTTTTTGTTCTATTGCATTTTTATTCTTTTTTGGGGGCTGTAGACTGTAAGGTAACCCATAGTGATAAGGTAAGATTGAGAGACCATTTTCATTGTTTGTTTTATTGCTTGCATTAGAATGAAAAGATTAGTATTAGTATTAGTTTTTTGTGATAACTCTGGAACTTTATGCATTGAGGATTGGGAAGCAACCCATATCCTCCTAGGTAAGATTCAAAGATTGTCTTCAGTATTCTGATTCATTTCTTGCATTAGAATGAAATGATTAGTCTTTTGAAATAAATCTTCCATTTTATGGGGTTAGTTTACATTGTTTTTTCTTGATATTGTTATTTCCTCTCTATGCCATGTATGCAAAATGATAGCAAGAACTAGTCTCAGGTGCATTTATAAACTAATTTAAATAATTTTCTTCCCTCTCTTTTCCAAACAACACACCATTTGTTGCATATTTCATGTTTTAATTGCCAGAAGAAATTTGTAAATCAGGAATACAAATATGCAAGTTTGACATCAGAGCTTATAATATACTTGCTTTGCTGTATCGATATGGAGTTTGATTTTAAAGGCATGCTAAGCTCAAACTAGGTTAATCTACATGTATTTCTAATCTTCAACTTAATACACATATCCAATTTGTCCATGCGTGAGGGTATACACTAGAATAAATATTGACTATTTTATACTGCTACATGCCATTGATTCCCAATTATGGCCATGTTTTACATGCCAGGAAAAGTAGCTTTCCACAGCCTGACAGAAGAAATCCCTGAAATATAAGTTCCATTTGTCTTTGTCATATATGATAACCTTGATTTATCTTTTGGCATAGAAATGAGTTTCTTGTGATATGGATGGTACAATAGTGATGTAGAGTATAATTGTGGTTATGATTAAGGACATAACTTCTTACGAAATTGTTTGATGGAAGGTCAACTTGATATCAGGTTAGGGCTGCTGTAGTACTAACTTAATGGATTTATGTTGTAGAATTGTCATAATACATATTACTGTGTTTTTTAATTCAGTATGTTTGATTTGAAAGTTACATAATTTTCGTTGGCGAAAGTTGTCTATTTGAACAAGTGCATAGCACAATTTTTTCTTTTTTTATTGAATTAAAGTTGTTGAGAAAAATATAGAGAACCATGGCTATTTTCAAATAATAGCCATAACTAGTACAACTAGATAGCAACCATCTAATTAAGATACATATTAGCCCTCCAAAGAAGGGAAAAATGAAAATAGAAAGAACAATAAATATGTCACATACCAAATGGGACTAAAGCAAGAGAAAAATGTAAACTGAAACAGTCCCAATTGAACAGTTTAGCTGCGTAGGTTCTCCTATCGGCTTTGATATCCAATTGATCAGCCACGTGGTTCATAGTATGATGTATGTCCTTGAAGCATTGATAATAGGATTTGTTCAAACATCCCTCAATACAACGAAGAATTATCCAAGCAGGTTCAGTCTAAGCTGACTTGCAGTTCTGAACAAGAATCATGGAGGCTTAGTGTATGACATCTCCAACCTAAGGCATAGCACAAAGTTAATGGATTTTTTTTGTGACTAGTATCTTAAGGGTATTATTTTAGGTCCTAGGAGGTCAAATTTGCTACTTTGTACACTGTAAATTTTTCAATTTATGATGGATCTACATTGCATTAGGACAATGATAGATGCCATCAATAGATCTTAGTCAACTTGATTGGCTGATTGCATACTCTTCAACATAAGGTGGAAAATACTATATAAAGGTTGATTTATGTAGACAAGGCAATGAATTGTTTTTGTGTATGATTGCTTATCTATGGGTTGCCACTGTGTTTTGGTAGACATAAAATCACCTCACACTATGTTTTCCAACTTCCAATCATATTGTGCATGTATATGCTTGTTGGAAAACATCGGGTGTTTACTATCAAAGTATGATAGTAAATATGGATTGTTATGGCATTGCAACACCATGGTGATTGGAATGCCATGGCAAGCCATAGACAAGGAAATGAACTGTTTATGTGTATGATTTCTTATCTATGGATGCCCACTGTGATTTCCAACTTGGAATCCTATTGTGCATTTATATGCTTGTTGGAAAACATCGGGTGTTTAGTACGAAAGCATAATAGTAAATATGGATTGGAATGGCATTGCAACACCACGGTGATTGGAATTCCATGACAAGCCATAGAGTAGGCAATGAATTGTTTCTATTGTTTGTATATGGAATTCCAAGATGATGGTGGTGGAATGCAATGACAATCCATATTTTCAATTATGCTTGGATACATTTTTTCAACAATCCATATTTACTATTTAGCCATGGTGTTCGAAGCCATGAGAATCCATATTTACTATTATGCTTTGATAGATTTTTTGCAAGCATGTGTAGCTTGTTCAAAAGAACTTGTTTTAGGATTTTAGCCATAGAAGCAAGGTAGTGAACTATTTGCTAGATTTCTTTCTTAGACATGAATGAAAATTGTGGTAACATAGTGAACTATTTCATAAAATGCCTCAAATAAATCTGGCCTCATGATGATGGAATTCCATGACAATTGATATTGCAGCTGCTGCAATATTTATTGTCATTATAACACCTAATCATTAAAATATTAGTAAAATTAATAAATTAGACAAAATAATGAAACAAATATGATAACAGGAGGAAATTCATTTAAAACCAACTTAACAAACTTCATTAATATGAAAGTGGTATTTTAGTCAGTGTCTTAGATAAATTTTTTCCTTTAATGAATCTGAACAATATATGCTCTTTATATTGCAATGATTAACATATTCATGAATTGAATGCAATCATTAGACTGAGATAAGTAATATTAAAGCAATTCAAAAACCTTCACAACCATAAAACATCAATGAGACTATAACACCCTATTTTTCTTGAGTGGAAAACCCTCTTGGGGTAGAAAAACCACTCAAAAATTGCCTGATTGGCTTAATCTCAAAACTTGTTGTTTACAATGCCTCGTTGGCTATATAGCAACATTTTCAATCATTGTTTTAATGATACAAAGAGTATCACTTTTTTTTCTCTTACAAACATCTTCTGATATCGCATCACTCAAGATTGAGATGCAAAAGTTTAAGTACAACATAATTGATTAATTTCACAAAGCACTGAATGTGCTATCCAAATAACTTTCAAATATGAATCAATGAAATGTCATTTGTAAACTAAGAATAATACTTCTTTTCTGCTCATCATCTTTTTGAAAGAATACATGGAAGGATACATATATATATATTGTTATGGATTACTGAACTGGAGTATCTTTTCAAATTGAGAAGTAACTTTCTTCTCTAAATGTCCCTTAACAGGTAACAGTTACAAAATTGAAATGTTTTTAACAAATTTTAATCAATGCTTCCTTGAAAAAATGTCTGCTGTCCTGACATAACAATATATCATAAATATATTTGAAAGTATAACTTGTATTACCAAATGATAAAGAAAATTGAACCATGACAGGAACAACTAACACTTGACACAATGCAAACCAACAATTGTAATCATATGAACGGAGCTTGACAATAACTAACCACAATGCCAACATGGATTAAGTTACAAATTTGAGATAATAAAAACTTTACCCAAACAAAATGAAAAGAACTCAGCTTTGAGTTGATACTCAACATTGTATGTAGGGTTCGAAGGTAATAACAGACTTTATACATTTTAACCCTATTGAAAACACAGTGGGTTGTAGGTTGTATATCATGTAGTATTTTCCAACTTTCCATTATATGTAGATAGTATGGTTGCAATGAAACATTTGTGTTTTTTAGACATTAAGAATTTCACAAAAATCACCTAAAATATTTATTACAACTCTTTGGTGGACTAAAATCTGGGTTTCAAAATCGTGATATGATGGTAAATCAAAATGCACTGAATATTTGTAGGTTGGAAAACACCATGTGGGATGTCAGTACATGCTTTATTGAATCTCCCACTTGAAATAGGATGTCAGTACATGTCCTATTTCAAGTGGGAGATTCATAAAAGCATGTACTGACATCCCACACTGTGTTTTCCAACTTGCAAATATTCAGTGCATTTTGATTTTTTTCCAATTATTTTTACAACAGATTCTTTTTTTTTATTACACACTTTCTAGTACATCCTCATATTTGTTTTATTACTACCATGTCATACAATTCTCACAACAAATATTTTTCAGATTCTATCAGATTTCTTGCATGCTAAGGGATAGAATTTTGAATGTATTAAATAATTTCAAATGATAAAGGGACAAACATGTGGTAATGAAGTTTTTGTGTTTATGGATGAGTTTCAAAAGTATATCACAGTCTAGAAAGGAATACATTTCAAGAGTTAGTGGGTTGAAGTTTTTTATAACACCTTGTGTTTTCCAATATGTAATTTTACAAACAGTATTCATCTAACTAAGAGCTTTTCTTTTTTATAAATTTTTTGCGATGTTTATTTATGTTGTGAAGTAGTCGATGAATCAATAGTTGGAAGTAAATATTATTTTTTTTCTAGATGCTTACAACACTATTTGTTATTGAATTTTTTTCCCTTATTTTTTGACATCACAACCAAAAATGTTGAACTCTAGAATTCACATTGGGCAGCTTCCCTGCGACAATGAGGAAGACAATGGTAGTCCCTTTAGTATAGAGAGGCTGCATTGTGCCTTCAAATTCAAATTTCATATAGTAGAGGACGCCATTCGCAAGATCGACAGATTTCTTGAGCCCACTGAACTTGTACTCCCATATTCTGAGGCTGATGTGGCATGCGATTTCCTATCAAAATGCATGGACCTGTTGAAAAACTGTATTCAAGTTTAGATTTTGTGTGAAAAATATGTTTGGAGACATGTGGTCAATCACGTTTAGCTTGAGGAAGCATTGGAAAGATATGATGTTGATCAGGGTGTCTACCTCATTGGTGGCATCTTCCCACATTCATTGCCTCAATCATCATCAGATATGAGGTGTCTACAAGAAACATTTAGTAGCACCATACAACATCAGGCTGATCATTTTTTCAACCAAGAAATTCAATTGCATGGTCAAGTTTTTGAGCCACACATAGAAGAGGATATATGGGAGATGTATCTTTCCCTACGCACACTGCTTGACCACCCCGCACTAGTTTCGTAAAACAATGAAAGGGTTATTTAGTGGCTTGGCATAGGATGCCCCTGCCATTCCAATGAGGGCACCAAAGTAAAGAAAAAAAATGTAAAGAGTGAATTTGATTAGGATGTCGAAAGACTTGTTAAATGAAAAATGGAAACTAAAACTTTGAATTTGATTTTGTATTACTCTTTTGAAACACTACAATTGAATGAATGAGATTTTTTATTGTTGTTTATCAGTGTTTATTACTGTATTTTTTTATCACTCTTTATTACTATTTATTACTGTTTAATACTTGACTACTATTTTGTAAAATTATAGATTGTAAAACACACGGTGTTGTAAAAACAACAACCCACTCACAGTTGTAAAACACAAGGTGTTGTAAAGTATTTTGTATTACTCTAATTACTTTATTACTTTTTATTATTGTATTTCGGTATGGAAATTTTAAGGTGAAGAACATCAGACATATGCAATGCAATATCATAGGTACAATTAACAAGGTATGAATGAGCAAGAACTTTTCAGTAGATAAAGGTTATGAACATTGAACCAATAGTAGGAAAGTCACCATAACATTTAAGTAAACCTATGGTCAACACTCTCTTTTCCATTATCAATTATATTCCCAATTTCATCCATGAAGAATTCCCTCAACCTGTAGATCCTATTGTTAGCCATAACTTGAGCAGGTGTCGAGGATAGCTTTCAGTTTTTGATTACCCAAGTAGCAATTGACAAAATTCAGCCTTACCAGATAACATGTGGTGAAAAGCTTTTTGAAGTTATTGTGGAAAAGAGTTCTTCACACTATAATGTGTAGTTTTCAATTAACCTTTTTTGCATGAATTCCATATCTTTGATCGACTATTTCGAGCTTGATAACCTTGATCAAGAACGAGGAGGCTTGGGCTCTGTAAAAGTAGGTTTCCAATATGCTTTTCCTCTTCAGGAAGGCTTAGATTTGTCTCACAAGTTAGGTATACAAAAAGATTGTAGCCAATAACAAGCACACTTTTTCTTCTATTCCACTCACAAAGCATCACCAAACGCCTCAAATTTTTCAATTTTTTTCCCATGATCTAGTTGCTCTTATCCAATTTTATAATCTCTTCATATTCATAGTTGGAATGAATTTCATTTGCAAAGGTCGTTGATTTGTTTAGCATGTAAACTGGAATGTCAATACTCCACTCCTTGAACTCTCTTTCCCAAGGGAAAAGCATGTTTTTTGGAGCAATAATCAAAGGCCTACTATAAGATTTTTGTAAGGGCTTAAGCAAGCCTTTGATTATTGCTCCAAAAAATGTGCTTTTCCCTTGGGAAAGAGAGTTGAAGAAGTGGAGTATTGACATTCTAGTTCGCATGCTAAATAGATCAATGGACTTTGGGAATGAAATTCATTCCAACTATGAATATGACGAGATTATAAAATTGGCTAAGAGCAACCAAATCATGGGAAAAAATTTGAAAAATTTGAGGTGTTTGGTGATGCTTCTTGACTGGCATAGAAGAAAAAGTGTGCTTGGTATTGGCTATAATATTTTTCTATGCCTAACTTGTGACACAAATCTAAGCCTTCCTGAAGAGGCTAATCATATTGGAAACCTGCTTTTACACAACCCAGGCCTCCTCATTCTTGATGAAGGTCATCAAGCTCAAAATAACCAATCAAAGATATAGAATTCATGGATGCATAGGTTGACGAAGTTCTTCATGGATGAAATTGGGAATATAATTGATAATGGAAAATAGAGTGTTGACCATAGGTTTACTTAAATTTTGTGGTGACTATCCTACTATTGGTTCAATGTTCATGACCTTTATCTACTGAAAAGTTCTTGCTCATTCATACCCTGTTAAGTGTACCTGTGATATTGCATTGCATGTGTCTGATGTTCTTCACCTTGAAATGTCCATATTGAAATACAGTAATTAACCACTTAGAAAAGGAATTAAAAAACAATAAGAAGCTATCACAGTGAAAAGAAGAGGACCTTAATGTTGTTCATAAAGAGCTGCAATCTTGGTGCAGAGCCACAACCCATTGTGTTTTCCATGATGCAATTGTTATGTAAATTTTGCGTTCCAAACATATGAACAGATATTCAAATGGAATATTTTTCTAAAAGAAAGGGTTCTCATAAAACAAGAAGGTGGACTTCAAAACATTCTTTTCTTACACTCTGCAAGAAAATAAGAAGTGAGTCACAACCCACTATGTTTTACATGATGCAACGGTTATGTAAATTTTATGTTTGAAACATATCAACAAATATTCAAATGGACTGTTTTGCTGAAATAAAGGGTTCTCATAAAACAAGAAGGTGGAATTCAAAACATTCTTTTCTTACACTCTGCAAAAAAATAAGTGAGCCACAACCCACTATGTTTTCCATGATGCAACTGTTATGTAAATTTTGTGTTCGAAACATATGAACAGATATTCAACTGGACTATTTTGCTGAAAGAAAGGGTTCTCATAAAACAAGAAGGTGGACTTCAAAACATTCTTCTCTTACACTCTGCAAAAAAAAAAGAAAGTGAGCCACAACCCACTGTGTTTTCCATGATGCAACTATTATGTAAATTTTTTGTTCGAAACATATGAACATATATTCAAATGGACTATTTTTCTAAAAGAAAGGGTTCTCATAAAACAAGAAGGCAGACTTCAAAACATTATTTTCTTACACTCTGCAAAAAAATAAGAAGTGGGCTACAACCCACTGTGTTTTCCATGATGCAACTATTATGTAAACCTTTAAGCTATATCATTACTTGTTTAAAGAACTTGATTAGAAGAAACTAATCACAGCCAAGTCAAGTACTCATAAGAAGGGTCCAAAGAGGGTTTCAAAGATTTACATCCAAGAATAATAAAGAATATGAAAGATAACAACAAGATTTACTTTCTTCTCAAGAACCGACAACCAAAACAAAATGAAACTGAAAAAATCAAGCAAGAAAAAAAATTCCTCAAGACTAAGAGAGAGGAACCGGTGACACCTATGGCTCTCCATAAAACAGGTCTTACAAAATAATTTAAAAAAAAAACCCTCGAATACAACTTTATGTTATGATATTTATCTTCCAAGCCCTCAGTATTTGATTGCATAACCTTGATATTTCCTTCATATTGTTCTTCATTTGGTATGGTGTGAATGTTGTTATGATACATGAAGGTATGTTTGACTTGTACATAGATAAAGATATGTGATATTTACAAATATGAATGACCTTGGTGTGTCCAACAAAGAAAGGAATGTGACACATTGATTAGATGCAAGCAAGGCATATAAGTGGCTTACAAAAAGTATTTGATATGGGAGGAAAGGATATGGAAGGATGGATATGCAAATGAATGGAATGGAAATGCTATCAATTCATCATTTTTGAGTTGTATGTAGAAAATGAAATGCAAGATATAGAAATATGAATGACCTAGGTGGATCCAAAGAAGAAAGGAATGCAATGCATTGATGTGATTCAAGGAAAGCATATAAATGGTTTATGAAATGTTTTCAATATGGCAGGAAAGGATATGGAAGGCTAGATATGGAAATGAATGGAATGGAAAAGCTATGAAGTGATAATTTCTTTCATCATAGAGTGGAGCGATTCCCCCTTTGTTATTGGTTATGATTTTTGTAATCATCATAGGGCAGACTGAATCGATACATACACATAAGAAAAAATCATGCCCCATTCCTCACTCTCCTTCGTACACAGCAAGATGTAGAAATCCTCAAGCTTCCTCAGAATGTGAGAACAAAATAAAAGATATAAAAAGATAATGATATTGATGGAGACAAGAGACAAGAGTTAAGATAAACCACAAGTTGTCATGCATGCAGTATGAAAATGATAAATATGCAAGATCATGATAATGAAAAAATGCAAATGCTAATGCATATGATAAGGACCAGTGCACAAAATGGTTGTAGGATGGAAAACACAGTGGGTTGTGACTCAGTAAAGCCAAATGTTTTAGTATGTTAAAGAGTTTATGGTTTGTTTAAATGTTTTAGTCATAACAATGATAACACAATGATAAATAAGATTTTAAATGATAATGATAAACAAGATGTTATTCCTTAGTCAAGCTAAAAACCAAAGGACATATGGATGGATAGGGATTAATGATATGGGTAAATGATAGACATGTAAGGATACACCTTATATGGAGGATGAAGATAGATGGATCAAAGTATGGAATAATATGGGTGGATGGATCGAATGACAATGGAACCTAAAATGTTTACTCTTATACAAAGGAGAAATAGAGGACCTATGGAGGACTCCAAAGATGGCATGTCAAAGTAATAACATGCCCCCATGGTAAGAGGTATGACAAGTTATAATGACATGACATGGATATGGAAGATAAATGGACATGAAAGGAAAAAATACATGCACGAGATGTGATATGGAGGATGGAAGACACACATGGCATAAAGCATGCATTAGATTCAATTTCTTGGTATTTTGCCCCAATACTTTATGCAAGATCAAAGGAAGGTGGATGGATAAAGTAGATAGCATGGAATATAAATGAAGGAATATGATGCCTAAGTGGAAATAGGATAATCAATAATGTATCGTACGAATGGAAAAGTCTTGCCCCCAAGTGTACTATTCACCTCCTCGCCATTCACTTTGGCCAATAGGAAGAGCACTTGGCTGAAAAACGTCCCCTTCACAGCATCTGAATTGCTGAGAACTCATGCACTAGGAAATACAAATGGCATAGGTGGTTCAATTTCATCTTCATATGCAACAAGAGATAGTGGAAGCCTTGTGTTTCCAATGCTCAACAATTTGGTTGGTGATTGTTGAGTTGTGGAGGAAATGGTATGGGATTGGATTTTTTTTAAAGGGATAATTGTTACTCCTATATGTAGATATCCTATTTCAAGTGGGAGATTTCCTGTTTGTTCTGTATCCACTACCACATTACACAAATTCCCTCCTCCACCAACCTCCAATGCAACTATTGTTGTGGCATCTTAAACTTTTATCAGTTGTGCAACAAGAACTTTCACTTTTGACCTACCAGTTGTGTGACAACACCTTCCATTGTTGTCCTTGTTTTATGAAATTCCTATCTTTTAGATTGTAGCTCTCTTCAAACAACATTAAGCTCCTCTTCTTTTCACCGTGACAACTTCTTCTTGTGTTTTAATTCCTTTTCTAAGTGGTTAATTTTAGTGTTCGCTTGTTTTGCTCCACTTTGAGCATTTCCAGCTATTGTTTTTGTAGTGTGTTTATGATTAGAGTATGCAGATGTTTCTTTTCACAAGCTCGTTAGGGAACTTGTCTTCCTTTTTGGACAAGACTTTCATGCCTCCACCCAACTGATTCTCTTTTTTTGCACTAAGATATGATATTTCCTTTTCCTTATCATCCATTTCCAATTGTATTTGTTCCATGGAATTGCTAACTTCAAGAATGCTTTCCTTCCTTCATTTGTTCAACCCCACTTATAGCATTATCTCTCTCTCTCTCTCTCTATCTACTTGCACAAATTTTTATGCAATAGAAAACCTTTAGAGTTAATCCCCTTTTGCATTTCCATTTTCTGCTTGCACATACTACACATGTTCCTTCCTCCACTTGTCAGGAGCAGGAACAACCTTATTAGTCAATACATTATCTATCTCGTTTACTTTGGTCTGCTTCTTTCCAACTATTTTTAGAGTAGATTGCTTTTTTTCATTGCATATGAATTTGTGCAAGCAGAGAAAGCGAGAGATGATGCTATAAGTGGGGTTAAACAAATGAAGGAAGGAAAGAATTCTTGAAGTTAGCAATTCCATGGAACAAATACAATTGGAAATGGATGACAAGGAAAAGGCAATATCATATCTAAGTGCAGACAAAGAGAATCAGCTGGGTGGAAGAATGAAATTCTTATCCGAAAAAGAAGACAAGTTCCCTAACGAGCTTGCAAAAAGAAACATCTACATACTCTAATCATAAACACACTACAAAAACAATAGCTGGAAATGCTCAAAGTGGAGCAAAATAAGCGAACACTAAAATTAACCACTTAGAAAAGGAATTAAAACACAAGAAAAGTTCTCACAGTCAAAAGAAGAGGAGCTTAATGCTATTCGGAGAGAGCTACAATCTAAAAGATAAGAATTTCATAAAACAAAGACAACAATGGAAGGTGTTGTTGCACAACTGATAGGTCAAAATTGAAAGGTCTTGTTGCACAACTGATAAAAGTCTAAGATGCCACAACAATAGTTGCATTGGAGGTTGGTGGAGGAGGGAATTTGTGTAATGCGGTAGTGGATACGAAACAAATAGGAAAGCTCCCACTTGAAATAGGATATCTACATACAGGAGTAACAATTATCCCTTTGAACAAGACTAGAGAAGTGAGTCACAACCCATTGTGTTTTCCATCCTACAACTACTCACAACCCAGTGTGTTTTCCATCGTGCAACTAATATGTGCATTTTGTGTTCAAAACATATGAACAAATATTCAAATGGAGTGTTTTGTTGAAAGTAAGGGTTTTTAAAAAAATACGAAGGTGAAGTTGAAAACAGTGTTTTGTTACAGTCTGCATAAAAGAAAGCGCTCATTGAACAAGACATGAGAAGTGAGTCACAAGCCACTGTGTTTTCCATCCTGCAACTACTTCTCAGAACCCAGTGTGTTTCCCATCGTGCAACTAATATATGCATTTTGTGTTCAAAAAATATGAGCAGATATTCAAATGGAGTGTTTTGCTGAAAGTAAGGGTTTTTTAAAAAATAGGAAGGTGAAGTTGAAAACAGTGTTTCGTTACAGTTTGCATAAAAGAAAGCACTCATTGAACAAGACACGAGAAGTGCGTCACAAGCCACTGTGTTTTCCATCCTGTAAATACTTCTCACAACCCAGTGTGTTTTCCATTGTGCAACTAATATGTGCATTTTGTTTTCGAAACATATGAACAGATATTCGAATGGAGTGTTTTGCTGAAAGTAAGGGTTTTTAAAAAAATAGGAAGGTGAAGTTGAAAATAGTGTTTCATTACAGTCTGCATAAAAGAAAGCGCTCATTGAAGAAGACACGAGAAGTGAGTCACAAGCCATTGTGTTTTCCATCCTGCAACTACTTCTCAGATTCCAGTGTGTTTCCCATCATGCAACTAATATGTGCATTTTGTGTTCAAAACATATGAACACATATTTGAATGGAGTGTTTTACTGAAAGTAAGGGTTTTTTTAAAAATACGAAGGTAAAGTTGAAAACAGTGTTTTGTTACAGTCTGCATAAAAGAAAGCGCTCATTGAACAAGACACAAGAAGTGAGTCACAAGCCACTGTGTTTTCCATCCTGCAACTACTTCTCACAACCCAATGTGTTTTCCATCGTGCAACTAATATGTGCATTTTGTGTTCAAAACATATGAATAGATATTCGAATGGAGTGTTTTCTTGAAAGTAAGGGTTTTTAAAAAAATACAAAGGTGAAGTTGAAAACAGTGTTTCGTTACAGTCTACATAAAAGAAAGGGCTCATTGAACAAGACATGAGAAGTGAGTCACAAGCCACTGTGTTTTCCATCCTACAACTACTTCTCAAAACCCAGTGTGTTTCCCATCGTGCAACTAATATGTGCATTTTGTGTTTGAAACATATGAACATATATTCAAATGGAGTGTTTTGTTGAAAGTAAGGGTTTTTTTAAAAAATACGAAGGTGAAGTCGAAAACAGTGTTTCATTATAGTCTGCATAAAAGAAAGCACTCATTGAACAAGACATGAGAAGTGAGTCACAAGCCACTATGTTTTCCATCCTACAACTACTTCTTACAACCCAGTGTGTTTTCCATCGTGCAACTAATATGTGCATTTTGTGTTTGAAACATATGAACAAATATTCAAATGGAGTGTTCTGTTGAAAGTAAGGGTTTTTTAAAAAATACGAAGGTGAAGTTGAAAATAGTGTTTCATTACAGTCTGCATAAAAGAAAGCACCCATTGAACAAGACACGAGAAGTGAGTCACAAGCCATTGTGTTTTCCATCTTGCAACTAATTCTCACAACCCAGTGTGTTTTCCATTGTGCAACTATTATGTGCATTTTGTGTTTGAAACATAAGAACAAATATTCGAATGGAGTGTTTTGTTGAAAGTAAGGGTTTTTTAAAAAATAGGAAGGTGAAGTTGAAAATAGTGTTTTGTTAGAGTCTGCATAAAAGAAACTTCTCATTGAACAAGACTTGAGAAGTGAGTCACAACCCACTATGTTTTCCATCATGCAACAACTTCTCACAACCCACTATGTTTTCCATCATGCACCTAATATGTGCATTTTGTGTTCAAAACATATGAACAAATATTCAAATGGAGTTTTTTGCTAAAATTAAGGGTTGTTAATAAATACAAAACTCAACTTGAATACATTGTTTTGTTATAGTCTGCATAACAAAAAGTGCTAGTTGCATGTGCTTACATGGATTTGTAAGTTTGACATAAATAATAAGACTTGAGGTGGAATTGCCTACCATTATTTGATGGAATTTGACATTGTTTATAATGAAATTTTACATGAAATATGCAAGAACATTGTCTTACATTTTTTAAAATTAAGAGGAGTAAACACTTTTGACCCAGAGCTATGAACTGGTGAGGTCACAAATGGGGGACCTCATCCCCTAAACCCCAAAGGGATTGGAGCCTTCATGGAAAGATTAACAATACAAATTAACAATCGCACAATGCCATTATTGGTAGAAGACCGTAGTCTTCAAACATACCAAAGTACTATAATTCCACAAAATAATTGATTAATAATTACATGATCAAAGATAATTTAATTCCACACCATAATTGTTCAATAATTACATGATCAAAGAAAATGTAATTACACAACATAATTGTTCAATAATTATATAATCAAAGACCGAATGGAAAATGAATATTGTTAGCCTCTGTCATCCTCTCCTACAGTGCCTTTTATGTGCAATTGAGGAGATGGTTAGACAAAAGCTTATAGGCTTCTTTAAGTCCTTGGCACTAATGGTGGGGTGATTCCACTTGCACGAGGGTTTGGGTAAGCCTCTACTTTGACCATTGTACTTTCAACACCTTCAGCCTATAAGAAACCCATGAATATAAATGACTACGTTCAACAATTAACATATGGATATAAGGAAAAGGCAACATCAGATCTAAGCGTAGAGTAAGAAAATCAGTAGGGGGAGAGATGAAAGTCTTATATGAAAACACAAAGAACTTTCGCAACACATTTATATGAGCCTGTGGAGGAGAAATACAATTCAAAATTAGATAGACCAAGAAACGTCGCTAATAATGGAGGCCCGATTTTTCGCTTTTTTCACAAAAGTTGAAGGAAATTGAGAAATTGAGCAAGCTAGTTTCAAGAATCAATAAAATCAGGCCTCAATTTTATTAGCGATGTTTCTTCATACCCGCCACTTCCTTGGTCATCCTTTCCCTACAATGTGAAGAATGTTAATGTCACATCAAATTCAAATGCATGCAATGAATTCATTCAAATTATGAAAATACACATTCAAAGCAGATTTCAAAATTACCCTTTCTTCCACTTTATTCCTCTGAAAGAACTAGGGACAGTGTGTTTTCCAATATACTGTCAAAATCAGCATATTCATAATAGAAATGAAATCACAAAGACACTCTAAAATCAAAGCAAAAAGCAACTGGAACGACAAATATTATAGCCAACCACAAATGCATACTTTAAAAGGGAAAGATCACGATCTCCTCCGCAGACACCCTTTCTTCTTGCTGCCCTGTCGAGGCACATTTTCCTATCCCACATGGACACTAACTTGCTCACGCCTACCACTTCATTTTCCATCCTTGCCCTCTAATGCTAGGAATGTAAATGTCACATCAAATTCAAATACATGCAACCAATTCATTCAAAATATCAAAATACACATTAAAAAGTAGATTTCAATATTACCCTTTCTCCCGCTTTCTTCGACTTTCACCTTCGAAGTATGCATCAATGGTTTCTTATAATATGTAAAAAAGTTGCAAGTGTTACGGGATAGTTAAAGTTCCAAAATTTATTGCACCGTCTGCTGTAAGCAAGCATATAGTTTTTGAATCATAAGAAACAAAATTTTAAGGTGGACTTCCTTACATTCTTGGTGGGTAGGAAACAAAAAATTTTGACAAGCAAATAACTGATAGGAGACAATGTGTTTTCCAATACTGCAAATAATGTGAGCATTTTTTTTCTTCTTGCAATCAGATGAAGATAGTGAAATTCCATTTTTACTATTACAAATAGAATTTAATACAACTATTCATTTGAAAGTATCCATGATGAGAAAAATGGTCAACCTCAAATGATTTAAATGTCAACCTTTTTCTTTCATTTATAAGCAAGCTACCATAAACAATAAGACTTCAGGTGGCATTGCCTTCTGGTATATTTCATATTAACATAAATAGAATGCATATTATAAACACACAACCAAATGATTATTGTCACAGTCTACATAATAGAAAGTGGTCATTGAACAAGAATTGAGAAGTGAGTCACAACCCTCTGTGTTTTCCATCCTACAACTGTTATGTGCATTTTGTGTTCCAAACATATGAACATGTATTGAAATGGAATGTGTTAGTGTAATTAATATTTAATTACACTTGCATAACTTTACATAGGTAATATTTTAATTCCTAGGTTAATTATTGTCATCCTTATCTTGTTGAGCTATCTTGTTGCTCGAGATAAGATTAGGGTTATGCATACTTTTCTTTTATAAAGCAAATCATCTCATATAATTATGAATTCTTGAATAATAATATTTTGCACATCTTTTTGCAATAGCTTTGCTTTTTTTGATTTTCTCTTATCTGGAAGGTTTTTTGGTTTGCATGTCTGATCTTGGTTTCTAACATGATATCAGAGCCTTGATATTCAACCCCTTCTCAGTTTTTTGGAGAGATTTAGTGTAGAGTACGTTCGGGGTTCCTCGAGGGATCTGACCTTGAGCATTTTTTTGGTGCATTTTAGAGAAAAACAGACACCACCATTATGTTCATAGCACCCCAAAACCCTAAGAATGCCTATCGTTTTGCTCAAATTCGAGCAGTTGCAATAAAAGGAACAAAAAATTTAGAGGCATGCAGATCTGTATAGATCTAAGTGCCTCATTTTGCGTACATGCAGGTACAGGGACTATTATTTTACTAGTTTTTAAAAAATTTCCATTCATCAAAAAAATTATCAGGTTTTTTGAATTTTTCCTACATGCGAAAAAAAAAACATTTCATTAGTTTTGTTTTTTTGGAGAAATAATAAAAAAATAATAATTTTTTTTGAAAATAAAAAAAAGGGGCAAAGGAATTTATTGCCTGGCAGGGGGTCATACCCTTGCCCAGGCCTGCAGGTCGTACCAGGCGGCAATGACTGTGTTTGGCTGACCAATGACTTTTTTTACCACTGGCTGCCTGAAAAGACCCCCAGTGGGCCCCTCCCTCTTATCAGCGATCACTTGTCTAAGCCGCTCGTTGGCTGTAAAGAAAGCCCGGCGGCTCATCTAGCTCACCGGTGGGCCTTCAAAACCTTCGGCGGAAAAAATTAGGGAATATTCCTTGCATCCAAGCACAAATCCGACGACACCCAGCACAGTAAAACTGGTGTAAAATCAGCGAATGAAATCTTCGAGATTCCTATGGAATATTCCAGCCTTATTACAAGCATCCGATGACTGTCAATTTTTTTTTTCCGGTGACTGCCAGATGGCCATCAAATTTAACTATATGAAGTGCTAACATCAGCGTGACATCATCCGGCCATATGGCCCTCTTTGCCCCCTCCTAACCCTAGTTTGCCTTCAAGGAGCAATTTTTTTCTTTTTGGCGTAACTTGGGCATACGGTATCGAAATCGACCAAACGAGATATCACCAAAAAGCTGGTTTCGAGCACTATCTTGTGGTGTAGTTTATTTTTTAGTATTTTTCTGTTTAGCTGAATTTATTTCTGTTTGAAGTCAGATGTTCATTTAGGGCTTCCGAGCTCATAAATTTTTGCCATGATCTCCAATTTTTTCCCTCTTTATGGCATTGGAAAGGTATTGAGGAGCTCTACATTGCTGTCCATGCAATTTTTTTTGTATCTATCCTAGGTTGAAAATTATTCTATATTTTTTCTGGTGGGTGTTTTGCAGATTACTTGGATGTTTTGGCAGTTGGATGCTTTTTTAGTCTCCCTAAGTTGCACTTATGGGGGGGTGTTAGTGTAATTAATATTTAATTACACTTGCATAACTTTACTTAGGTAATATTTTAATTCTTAGGTTAATTATTGTCATCCTTATCTTGTTGAGCTATCTTGTTGCTCAAGATAAGTTAGGGTTATGCATACTTTGCTTTTATAAAGAAAATCATCTCATGTAATTATGAATTCCTGAATAATAATATTTTGCACATCTTTTTGCAATAACTTTGCTTTTTCTGATTTTCTCTTTTGTGGAAGGTTTTTTGGTTTGTTATGGTACTTGTTCCCATGGAAGAGTTTTAGTCTTAGTTTGATATGGGCATCGAGATACACAACTTCCAGATTCTGTCATCATTTCATCTACTGTTGCTTCATAGATTCCAAGGAATTTCCAGTTTGTGAGTTTTCCAGTGTTCCATGGAATTGGGTTTGTTGTCACATTATTATTATTTTGCTTTGGTTTCTTGTAAACAAAAGTATCTTTCCTTGCTTATCGGATTGCGGTTCCAATGTTACTCCATAATGTTCTTCCATTGCTTCTTTGCAGTAGTCATCTCATTGTAGGGGGGTTTTGTCCCACTGGGTTTTCCTTCTCTACCTCATTATTGCATTTGTACATGGGTACCTGATCAGGCCTTTTTGTCGGGACCCATTCATGCTTTCTTGCATTCATCTTAGTTTTTAGGTGCATGCTTTTTTAGTCTCCTTAAGTTGCACTTATGGGGGGGGGTGTTAGTGTAATTAATATTTAATTACACTTGCATAACTTTACTTAGGTAATATTTTAATTCCTAGGTTAATTATTATCATCCTTATCTTGTTGAGCTATCTTGTTGCTCAAGATAAGATTAGGGTTATGCATACTTTTCTTTTATAAAGAAAATCATCTCATGTAATTATAAATTCTTGAATAATAATATTTTTCACATCTTTTTGCAATAGCTTTTCTTTTTCTAATTTTCTCTTATGTGGAAGGTTTTTGGGTTTGCATGCATGATCTTGGTTTCTAACAGAATGTTTGCTGAAAGTAAGGGTTGTCATAAAATATGAAGGTGAACTTCAAAACATTGTTTTGTTACAGTCTGCATAACAGAAAGTGCTCATTGAACAAGAATTCATAAGTGATTCACAACCTGCATGTTTTCCATCTTGCAACTCTTATGTGCATTTTCTATTCCAAACGTATGACGATATTGAAATGGAATGTTTGCTGAAAGTAAGGGTTGCTGAAAACATTCAAACTGTCAATATAATTGCCAGTGGGGGATACATAAAAGTATCCAAAATCAACTAAGGTTTCACCAACCAATTGGGTTCTCACAATGTAAGTAACCAAAACGTTTTCATTACATTCATACTATCTATGTGTAATTGCAGGTTCAAAAAAATTTGGTATTATGAACCCTACAACCCAAATACTATTTTCAAACCCTTTACAAGTAACAACCCAATTGGTTACTCACCCATCAGGTGAATTTGGATAGTCTTATATATCCCTGACCTACAACTCCCTGTAGAATGAGAAAACCCAGAACACAGAGTGTTTTCCAAGAACAATACTCGTTACAATCTAAAACACATGTCTTAATCACATCAACGCCCTTCCCTCCTGCAGTGAATGGATAGCTTCTCACACAAGGCAAAAAACACAATGCAATTTGATGTGAGAGGACACCTCCTCGCTTTCCTGCCATGACGTTTCCTCTCGTCTGTCAGTTTCATCACTTTTATCATTCACCTTGGCAGGCCCTGCACAATGCCATCTCCTCATGTTATGTATATTTTTATGCATTTTTGTATGTACATAGGTGTGTTTTGTCAGGAGATTAGCCGTATCCATACACGGTTTTACAACATTGTGTGGGTTGAAGGTTTCATAAGTCATGCTCTCACATCCCACTGTATTTTCCAACCTGCAATCATACAAAATTTTAATCGTTGTTGGAAAACACTGGGTTTTAAAAAATGGTGCCTTTCATTGCATTCCTACGATCTAAATAACAAAAAAAATTTGAGACGAATATTCATACTATTGTGTAAAATTCTAGGTTGCAAAACATTGATTTTTCAAAATCTGCAACCCACACAATGTTTTAAAACCCTTTACAAGTGACAACCGAATCAGTTACAAACCCCTCACCTAAATTCCATTTTATTTTCATCTCCCCCAACTGCTCTCCAACCTTTCGCTTTCAACCTGCAGAATGAGAAAACTGACAACACATTGTGTTTTCCAATAAAAATACTTCTTACAGATGAACCGTGACATTTCCTTCCGTTGCTGGTTCTATCACTTGTATCATCCATCTAGCAGCCCCCACACTATGATGTCTCTTCATGTTATGTATGTTACGATGTATGTCGTTATGTTGTTTTCATGCATTTTTGTATAGGTGGTTTTTCTCTAGGAGTTGGAGAAAGCTATTGGGGAGAAAGCTAACTCCTAGACAAAATGCACCTTATGTTATATATGTATATAACATAATATCGTACCTCCACATCCCCCATCCCACGTGGTGGACAAAAAGATACCGATGGAAAGACAGAAAGACTTGACGGATCGGTAGCCCTGTGTCATCATGTGTCAGACGCCGGAAAAGGATGTGCGGCCCTGACAGGAAAGTCAAGAAACCCTAACTATTTTCCACATTTTATTTTGTTTTGGTCTGCCATTTTCTTCATTTCGTTTTGCAATTTTTTGGGGAGGGAGGTGCGAGCAGCGAAATGAGTTACAGGTGGCCATGAGGAGGGAGGCGCGAGCATTGAAATGGAGTGTTAGGCGGGAAGCGACTGAACCAACACATGCTTTGAAATGGAGTTGCAGGTGTGTTTATACTATTTTTTTATGTAGATAGCTGTGTTTTGTCTATTTTTTCTGAAAAGCATTGAATGACTAATGGTTAAATAAAAAGGGTTTTCATTGATGGAAAAATAAAATGATTTGTTTGCATGTATGGTTTTCATATGAAATGCATAATTTTTTTTGTTTATGTAGAATAAAAAAATTCAACTAGAAATTCTTTGCATTGCCATAGTAAGCATCTCATCTATAAAAATATCATAACTTCTTAATGCAAAATAAATTTTGGAAGTTTAACTGACCTGTACACTTGCAATTCAAGCTATGATAGCTAGAATCACCTGTATTTAGTGCAGAAGCTTCACGTCTCCAAAACCATCCTTCTCAATCCACCTGCCCTTATTTTCTTCAATTTTGTTTCCTCGAATATATCAACCACATGGAAGGAAGACAAGTGTTAGCGATAGATTAAATTGGAAAATTAAAGACATTTGGTGCTACAAAGAATTCTTTTTATTCTAAATTTCACCAATATACAATTTATATGTTGTGGTGAGTGCAAAATGCCAGCTTGCACAAACAATAAACAAACATATTAAAATGTACATTGGGAATTTAATTTCCAATTTAACTTATCACTAACACTAGTAGTATATATCAGCAATTATATTTTCCATTATGCCATTTTGCAAGAATTGTGAAGCACTGAACGTTCATTTCAAATATATAAAAAACTCATCTCTCCTAACATATGAAAGAGGCCATAACTTACAATAATCAATAAGTGCATAGAAGATAGAACAAGAAGGATACCACATACCACTATTAGACTTATGTTTATATCCTGTGTATCTCAATGAACACCTAAATGACATATCGGTATTGTAACCATTGTTCAATGATATTGTAAACTAAACCATTACTTGTACAGACGACTGAAAAAATACAAATCATTGCAAGAACAACGGTTAACAAGTCAACAAAATCCTTGTCGATCACCTTGATTGACCAAAAAAAAGCAGCTACTCTGCCGACAAAACACACCTATATACATACGAAAATGAATAAAACCATACACAAAAACATACATAGAAACATACATAAAATGAAAAGAAGGTAGAATAGGATGTCAGTGCACAAAAGAGAATCAGTTGGATAGAGACATGAGAGTCCTATGTGAAAAGGTAGAAATTTTTTGCAAACAACTTATTAAAAACAAAACATCTACATTCTCTAATCAAAAAGACACTCTCAAAGCTGAGAATAGTATTTGGGTTGCAGGTTTCATAACACATACTATTTTCCAACATGCAAGTATGTATAGACAACATTCTTCTAATGAAAACCTTAAAGTTTGTAGACAGTAACAATGTACTAAAGTTCATTCACCTTAACAATTTATAGCAACTCTTACAGAAAAAAATTGAAATTCAATTTTGTCATATCATTTAAAAATAAATGCACAAGATAACTTGCAAGTTGGAAAACACAATGTGGTTTTCCATTTATTTCATTCTCTAAATTCAAAGTTATGTGGTTGAGAGAATAGGCAGGAATGTCTTGAAAAGCTTTTGTTAATTAGGTAGTAGGAATGCAATGAAAGGCAACATTTTATAAACACCCACTGTTTTCCAACAACCATTAAAACTTTGAATGATTGCACGTTGGAAAACACCATGGGAGGTGAGTGCATGATTAATGAAACCTCCAATCCACAAAATGTTGTAAAACCCTCTACGGACACAACTAATCTCCCAACAAAACACACCTATGTACATACAAAAATGCATGAAAACATACATAACAACATACATGGTACCATACATAACATGAAGAGACGGCATAGTGTGGGGCCCGCTAGATAGATGATAGAAGTGACATAACCGATAGACGAAAGGAAATGTCACAACAAGGAAAGTGAGGTGTTGTCCCATTGCATCGAATTACACCAGAATTTTTTTCCTTGTACGAGAAGCTATCTGTTCATTGTGCGTGGGAAGGGCGTTGATATGATTAAGACATGTGTTTTAGATTGTAACAAGTATTGTTCTTCGAAAACACTTTGTGTTATGGGTTTTCTCCTTCTACAAGTTGAAAGTGAAGCATTGGAGAGCAAGGGGGCATTGTAGGTAGGGGAGACGACCAAGCGAGTTGAGGTGAGGGGTTTCTAACCAGCTGTATGTACATAGGTGCATCAGCTCAGATTTCTCGGCTTACCAATTGGGCTGTTACATCTAGGGAGTTTTAGAACATTGTGTGGGTTGCAAATTTCTTAAAACTCATTGTTTTCCAATCCCATTACATTCTTACTATCTAATTCACAAAATTATCTCAATACAATCACAAAACATACCAAATTGAGGTGAGGTGCGAGTAACCAATTGGGTTGTTACTTGTAAAGGGTTTTAAAACATTATGTGGGTTGCAAATTTAAAAAAACTAGTGTTTTCCAACCTAAAATTTTACAGAACAATATGAATACAATTTAGATAGTACAAACAATTGGAGTATGAGTTGTCATTTTCAGAGAAATTTTTCTGGCACGGGAATTTGAGGCAGAATGATGTGTACATTTTTAGTTTGGAGAAAGAAAGGGGAAAACACTCTGTGTTTCATGTCTGCACATTCAAAGTTGATAGTTGGAGTGCACATGTAGGAGTTGGAGGAAAAAACCAATATTTTGAAACTTGGAATTTAAAAAAATGGTACAAATGTAATTTAGATGGTACAAATGTAATGAAAAGGCACCTTATAACGAGTCTTACACAAAATAAAATTTGTGTTTCTATTTCTTAATATGATCTAAATATACATGCACAGTATGATTGCAGGTTGGAAAACACAATGGGAGGTGAGTTGATAACATGATTTATGAAACCTCCAACACACAAAATGTTGTAAAACCCTCTACGAATATAAGCCAAATACCTTAATAGCTTTCTAGAAAATAGTGTGTATCACCACACTCCTACGGTCTAAATAACACCAAGATTTTCAATACATACATATTGTTTTAAAAAATTCTAGGATGCAAAACAATGTGTTTTACAAAACCTGCAACCCACTTAATGTTTCAAAACCATTTAGACACCACTATGGGGGTACGATATCATGTTACATACATAGGTTCTTTTTTTCTAAATACTGGTTATTATATGAATCGACCTCTAATACTGGTATAGTATACCATTAGGGGAGAAGCTAACTCCTACACAAAAAGCAACAATATACTATGCCAATATTAAAGGCCAATTCATATAATATACCAGTATTAGAGAGAACAACTAATAGGAGATAGTGTGTTTTCCAACACTACAACTCCATTTTTATGCCCACATTGGTTTGGCCACCTGCACTACTAAATTTGACACCATTTTCCAACGACCGTTCATCGGTTGCTTGACAAATCTTTGTCTGAAGAGCAAGAAAATGGTGAAAATCTTTCCGTTGCTATTTTTTCGTCGCACGTCCGACGACGAATTAAATGTCAAACTAATGGCAAAGAATAGTCGGTCGAAGGCATTGTGAAATGCCTCGGACATTCGTCAGAATATCAATGAAAACTTTGTGTATCCATCGACGAATTACACCAGAAGTTCATTGCCAGTTCAACGAAATGGGCAAGGAATAGTGTTGAAACAACACCAAACATTCATCAAATGTGCGATGAAATATTCAAGTAGTAGGGTCGAAACAACACCAAGAGTTCGTCGACTTTGTGACGAAATTAGAAAGGAGTAGCGTTGGAAGAACACTAAAAGTTTGTCGCAATTGCGATGAAATGGGCAACGAGTGGCGTGGTAGCAACACTGAAAGATTGTCACAATTGCGATGAAATGGGCAAGGAGTTACGACAAAATCTTCGTCATAGCTATAGCAACTTCGTCGAGCCTTTCTGTTGATTCGTCAGTGGTTTTCGTCGGTGGTTGTCGTCGAAATTGCGACGAAGCAACAAATTTTAAAAAAAAAAATTCGTGGAAATGTACCATTGCGGAGACTGATGACTGATCATACATACAAACTGCATATTGGTTTGATGCTTCAAATGATGCATTTCTTATATTGAAAAGTGCATTACCTTATTGAGCTTCTCTTTGTTTTGAGAATAGTTTAATATTCTCTACTAAACAGGGCCAACCACGTGACGGTGGAAGCTGATTTTCCCCCCCTCCCCTCACATCACTCTCAATTCCCCATACCTAGTCATATAACATTAATCATTCATTCATCCATTAATAACATATAAAATTCATTCATCCATTAATAACATATACCATTCATTCATTAACATATAAAATTCATTAATTAACATATTCACATTCATTCATTAACATATAATATTCATTCTTTCAGTTTTTACATATTATCAAAATATGGTTGTCATGATATGATTACAATCACTTTTTTTTTTGTTTCTTTTTGAAAGCTACATAAAGCTGAAGTGGAGTATCATTTTCTAAATCAATATCTGTCCCCCCTTTAGTTGTTTTTCCCTCTGCTTGTGATCTTAATGTACGCGTAGTTGTCTGCTCATGATGTGGATGCCGCTTCAAGGGTTGATCTGCTGCAATAAGAAAAAAATGTTAAACTAATATGTTTTATTATTATTGTTACAAGTTGTGCGAACCCTTTTCCTAGTACCTGCAAAACAACATGAATAAGCAAGTTAGACAAGGAATTACAAGCTAAAAGAAGGATTCCCCATGAAATCCATTTGCAAACTCAAAATAGGAAAGAAAATAAGCAAGAACACAATAAAAATGATAAACCAAAGATGAAATCCTAATTTAAATAGCGAACACTTGATCCCATGGGGGAATTGGTGCCAATTTGATGTGAAAATTGGCCCTTTCCCAATCCCTATGATGCAAGATTCGAATGTTGAAGATGATGTTGATCCACTTTTGATGAAAAGATGAGAACTCCAAGCCAAATCTGCAAAAAAGCCTAACTAGGAATTCAAATGATGTATGGAAATGGCTAAGTATTTTAGCATGGTAACTTTGCTTGGATTGTGGATGATGAAATGAGGAGAGTAGCTCTTCATTTATAGGATTTCAAGATGGATGAATGCCCAAATTTGAGCAATGTGGGACTAACTTTCATCCAATGATATGGTGCCACTTGTCAATCTATGAATGGATGATGGTTGTGCAAGATTTGGGGTTTGTGCCAATAAATGCCAATATTTGAAATTCAAATTTGTTGAAATGATATGTAAGAGGGAAGGGAAAATGCAATAAATGCCACTTGGCTCAAGGCAAAGGACATGTAAGAGGTCTTAAATGCCTTGTTGGATGTACATGTTGACTTGGAATTTTTGAATTCAAATTGAGAGAATATTCCAAAAGATGCCATGTGAGGGAAAATAGGGATTTAATAAATGAATTAAATCTATTTTCATGTGCAACTTGCATTATTTAGATGATGTGACATGAGATTAGGATTAAATTAATCAAGGTTGATTAATTAAATAGGAAATTAGATGATGTGACTTAGTTGACTTAGATTTATGGATTTATTTAAATCAGATAAGAGAGGAATATGATGAGATGCTAATTAAATAAAGATTTTGATTTATTTAATTAAAAGGGATGGTGTTAGAATAAATCATGTTTTAATTTATTTAATTTAATGGATAGACTTTAGAAATTTAATCAAATAAACTGATTATTTAATTAAATAGGGATAATTAGATCAGATGGATTGATTTAGTTAACAAGAGAGAGTGACTTAATTAGAAAAAATGATTTATTTAATTAAGAGATGAATATTGATGAATTTAATCAGATAAGGGAATTTGATTAAACTAGACCGAGGGATGATTTAGGAAGAAATGATGTTAGTAAGTTAGGATCGAATGCACGATGTCAATCAGTATATTTTTGATGTCTACACAAGTATTTCATTAATTAAAAGAAAATTAGAGTGGTTCTCTTTACCTGATGGGTCCACATCATGTTCCTGAACTTTTGTTATAGAATCATGCTCAACATGTTGAACACCCTCTAAATCCTAATCTGCAGTTGAAACACGAAAGGTTACATTAATTAATACACCAATTGAAATTAAATATGTTTAAGAGAACATGAGGGTGGTCCTCTTTACCTGATGGGGCCACATCATGTTCCTGATCTTCTCTAGCCTGATCATGCTCAACACGCTGATCATGCTCTACATGCTCTAAAGTTGAAACATGAAAAGTTACATTAATTAATACACCAATTGCAATTAAATATGTTTAAAAGAACTTTAGAGTGGTCCTCTTTACCTGATGGGGCCACATCATATTCCTGATCTTCTCTAGCTTGATCATGCTCAACATGTTGATTACACTCTACATGCTCTAAAGTACCGTGATGCACACCATGACCTTCATCTGCACGTTCTACTCCACCCTCACCAAGCTGCATTCCAATGTCATGTGCAGTATTATCATTGCTTGAATGTTTAAAACAAATAGGCATGTAATTAATTTATGGTG
>VDFB02212830.1:0-125605 GCA_007258455.2 Sequoia sempervirens | reverse complement strand
GGGAGGGAGGGGTTAAGGTAGAGTGTAGATGGTTTTAGGGTTTAAGGTTAAGGGTGGAGGATAGAGATAGAGGAGTGAGTGAGTGAGAGAAAGACTTAAGAGAGGGAGAAGGGGTAGGAGGGAGAGACTTGAGAGAGAGACCTAAGAGAGGGAGAGGGGGTAGGAGGGAGAGACTTGAGAGAGAGAGAGGGTAGAGGGTTTAAGGGTTAAATGTTAATGGTTTAGGGTTTAGGGTTATGGGTAGTGATGGAACTTCAAAGTTTTGTTATGAGTGTTCTATTTTATAAAAAAAACACATATGGACTAATAGGTTGAAAACAAAAAATCTATTTGTTATAAAACAACACATACGATTTAAAATACAACTTATATTGAACAAAAATGGACCAATAGTTGAACACTATAACTTTTAAAAATCCTTCACATTTAATGGGAAAATACATGTTATTTATTGTGCTCACCTTTTATATTTGTAATAGGACAAACTATTAATATAAAATTATCCAATGCTTGTACTAATGGAACTTCAAATTTTGTTCCTAATGTTTCACTCATGCCCTACCTTATGTCATTGGTCTTGCATGGTGTTGGAAAATTTCTTAGGGCTAGGGTTTTAGCTTTGTCTTCATCTTAAACCCTTGTGTTTACGTAATTCCTTGGTCGAGATCTATTTCACCGTTGCCTTTTTTGAAGGGTTTTAAAAACATATTATGCCCATCATTCCATCTAGGCCTGGTCCCTTTGGTCTTAATATTTTATTTCCTCCGTGGGTTTTATTTTCCTAAGTCCTGGTTGGCCCTGTGCTGAACAATTTTAAAAAAACTTATGTCATTTTCCATCCACCTAGTAATGTCCCCTTGCCCTTTAATGAATGTTTTATTTTTCAAAAGGATGAAATTCGTGCTGCCGTCAATCAAAATTCCTTCAAGATCAACGGTTGCCCTCCATCCCATGATTGGGAATTGTAGGATGGCGATATCGCGGGTGGGTGACACGTGTCCCATCTATGGATCAAATTTGCGTGATTGTTCATCAACTGTCCTTTGATCTGAGCCATTCCCCGCCATCCCGCGATTGTGCTTTGGTTGATTGCAAAATCGCAGGTGGCTACCACATGGACTATATAAGGTGGGGCCCGAGGAAATTTTCCATCCGCCTAGTAATGTCCCCTTTCCCTTTAATGAATGTTTTATTTTTCAGCAGGATGAAATTCGTGCTGCCGTCGATCAAAATGCCTTCAAGATCAATGGTTGCCCACCATCCCATGATCAGGAAGTGTAGGATGGCGATATCACGGGCAGGCGACACGTGTCCCATCTGGGGATCAAATTTGTGTGACTGTTCATCAACTATCCTTTGATCAAATTTGCAAGATTAAATCACACACATGGTGATGTTTGCTAGGGGAGCTTAGTTGGAAGACATTCCTCAATCCAGTTGGTCATAGTTTTCCTCTAAGAAGAAAGTCAGTAAGACCTTGCAGATGTATTGCTGACTACCAGTGCATTTTGTTCAATAGGTGTCTGTGTTGCCTATCGAAAAGACCTCGGGGATGTCACGGCAAGTGGAGTTCGCATGCAAACACATGTCGGCAGGACATCGGTCATTGTCTTGGTGACTGGGAGTTTCCCATCAGCATGAAAGTTTCCTTCGGAGAAAGGTCTCGGTGAGATCTTTATGTCTCACTGACCGGCGACAGGGAGAAAGCATATCGGTGGGAGATTTTTACTTCCGGGTGAAGTCTCAGCGAATTTGTTATGTCTCACCGACTAACGCGGACCAGGTTAACACTTCGGCAAGAGTTGTATCTTCGGTATGTGATCTTACCAAAAGCCTCATGTCTCATCGACCACTAATAAAGATATACCTTTCGGTGAGAAATTATCGCGGCGGAGAGATGTGTCGGCAAAATCTTGAAGTCTCGCCAACAAGGCACCAAAAGGGGGTCTATCGATGAGAGGTCTTGCAGTCTTGCCGACCCGTTTTGTCATAGCGACCAAAAATGTAAACCTATGGAGATTCCTTGGTGAAACAAAAGGTGACTACATGACGTCTCCCTGATAAGAGGAGGTTACAGTGACACATGTCAGATGAAAGGATGCATATCAATGTGACTAAAGGGAGGTCTTGGCGACAACATGGGCCGGCAAAAGGTTGTCATTTTGGAATAATGTCTAGCCGAATGAAGGAAGTCACTCCAAGGAAGGTTTGTCTTCGGGGAGAGTGGTTAACCTTTGGCATGAAGTCTGGCCAACGTTCTGAGGTCCTAGCGACATGAAGGAGATATCGCCATAAGTCTTGCCGACAAAGGTTCCCCAAGGGTTTTCAGGGAAGATTTAGACTCTCTCCAGGAGGTCTCGGCGACTAAGAAGTGTCACACTGACAGGGTATCCCCTCGAGGAGAAGAAATATGTGCACCAAGAGGTCTGGCAGAAGTTCGAGGGCCTCGTCGACATGAAATTTGAGTTCGGCGAGACAGATTTATTTTGGGGAGATATCTCCCTGATAGTTGGGGGTTTCGCCGAAGGGTTCCCCTTTTAGTATAATGTCTTGCCGAAGAGCAAAGGTCATGTCGAAGCTAAAGGAGCTCGATGAGAACAAGAGAAAATCGAGGAGACTTCAAATGAATGACCGCTGATGGACATCAACATAGTTGAGACCCAACTACAAAGACCTTGAGAGCTAAGGCATCCATGTGTTGTCTTTCTCTTTCAGGAGAAGCAGAGTAGCAATATTCTATTTGCATGTTGTTGTGCCAAGACACATGTCAACACTTACCAACATCATTAAAAGGTAAGTTAATAATTATAAAAATTTAACATTAGAATTATTTAACATTTGAAATATAAAATTTAAATATTATATTATAATAGTTTATAATTTACTTATATAGTATTTTGGATAATAGAAACAATTTTGATTGATTTAATATTTTCTAAGTTCATTATTGATTTTAAATCTTATAAATATAATTATATATCTTTAATCAATATTATAATTTAAAAATAATAATGAATATTGAACATCTTAGATTTTAGTATAACTTAAATATTAAAAAAATTAATGTATAAGTTTATAAAATATAATATATATATTTTTTAAATAAAGATTTAACGATTATTATATATGTATATTTAAAGATCCATAGAATTATCTTTTTAACTATGAAATTAATATGATTAATTTCATATATAATTTTATCTTATCGTATCTTTTTAACAATTTTTTGGTATCCTACATAATTTGTTTTCTATAAGTATCATGTTGTATACTCTTTATATGGAAGGTAGTGTTTTTTCATGGAGCTTAATAAGTTTTAATAATTTTTAGTCATTTTAAAGATTTTTATTTTTTTATAAAGATAGGTATATTTAGACTTTGATGGCTTATGTACAATTATGCATATTCTTTTATTTATTATATTTTTTGCAATATCATGTTATTCTTGATTAATCACATTATTGGTTTGTCATTTTTATTTTTTTTGTTGAAAAATATTTTATCTTTACTTTACATCTATGATAATTTCAAAATTATCAAATTTAAAAATTATAAATAAAAACTTATTTTTATTAATCTCTTGAAGTATGTAGGTCCTAATCTTTTGTAGATTAATAACTATCTAAATAGCTATTTCTTTCTTTTATTTCTATAAATGTGTCTCATGTCTCTATTGAAATTTATGAGATGTGTATGTAATTCTTAGCACAACACTCTTAGAGATTATGATTTATTTTCACATTTATCTATTTTCTTATTGTTCCTATTAGTGGCTAATTAAATCTTCATTGAAAACCTACAAAGAGCTTGGGTCCTTCAATCTCAAAGCTTGTCTAATTTCTTGATGAGAATCATTCACATTGATTCCCAATATTTGCTCCTTACATAATACATTTATAAAATGCACTTGGTGATTTAGTATGTGGTTGAAATATTAGAGTAACCACAAATGGTTCTTTTCATTTTTGGCACATGATTGGCCATTTTTACTATGTTAAATTTTTATTCACTTTTATTTTCATGGTTTTGATGTTGTCAAATTTTCATACATTTCTTAGTCTTTTTTTAAAAAAAAATGAAGGTTCTATTAGTGTCCCCAATCTTGCTAAATATCATGTATAGAGAAAGTACAATATATAAACTACCAATTATAGAGTATAACAACAAAATGAATTTAAAAACTACTACATAGAAACAAGGGGTTTAGAATAATTCAAAATAGATACCATTCTCCTACAACACTATGTATAGAAACCCTATGTAGCCAATAATTCTCACCCTCAAAATCAATAGAATAAATTCTCATACATTGTTTCTATAATGAATTGAGAGAATAAATTATAAGATTTAAATTCAATAATGAATTTAGAAAATATTAAATCAATCAAAATTGTTTCTATTATCCAAAATACTATATAAGTAAATCTTAAGCCCAATCTTAAGCCTAATAATAACCCTAAGTGAACACTTATCCTAATTCAACCTTAACCCTGATTTAGCCCAAACCATAACCTTAACCCTAACCCTAATTGAACCCTAACCCTAATTAAACTCTAGCCCTGATTGAAATCTAACCCTAATTAAACTCTAGCCATAATTGAACCCCAACCCTAACCCTATTTGTTCCTAACCCTAGTATCTCACAAATATAGGATCAAGACCTTGCCAACTTTGGTAAACCTTATTGGATAGTGATAAAAGCTACCTTATCTTTCATTAAGGTAGAAATTTTTTGTTATACAACACGCCCCTTGAAAATTGGAGATAGGCACTGCAAAAAGGAGGTAAACACTAATGAAAATGGTCAGTAGTATTGTGGAAGATGTGATAAAAATTTCCATAAATGTGATGATGTAACAACAAAAGAATTGAACATTTTGAAGCATGAAAAACAAGATGATGTTAAGTTTTCACACATTATACAAAAGGTCCTTTTCAACAGATATATCTAAGTTAGTTAATGCCATTTTGTCATGATATACTTCTTTGATGTCATTAATACTAAATCTTAATGATTGATGAACATTTTTCTTTTAAATTTATTGTTCCTTGGTTGATTGTTGTTATAGATACGTTGGTATGATTTCAAATTTCAATGTGTACCCTTATATACAGGAATTTAGATAAACAATGACACAAACAAGAATGAAATCAAATTGATTGCTTTCCAAATTCATGTTCATGAAAATGTAAGCATTTTTCAAGTCAATACGCATCTTGATAAAGATAACTTTCGGCGTGTTTTACATATATTATTAATTAATATAGGTATGCTAGTTAATTAAAGTATTAACTATATTTGATTTGTATTATATATTGAATTGTTAAAAGATGTAAAAATCTTAATACTAAATATATAGGAAATAGTTTAAAAATTACATATTTTTCAAAAAATAAAATATTAATATATTTCTCTACTTATCTCTCTCTCTCTCTCTCTCTCCCCTCTCTCTATATCTCCTTATATAGACTATCTTTCCATATCTCTCTCTCTATATATATATATCCCCCCTCTATCTCCCTATCTCTCTATATATTTATTATTTCTCCCTCTATCTCTCTCTATATCTCTATCTATTTTTATCCCTTTGCCTCTCCCATTCTATATTCATCTCTACCTCTATCTATAGGGAGAGATACAAAGGTGAAGCATTGGACCTTCCCAAAGATCCACCAATCTCAACACTACTCCCAACTATTTTGAGCATTTAAGTACATATTGTATGCTAGATTAGGAGGCATGTGTCAAAGCTCATATTTATTGATGCAAAATAGGTCCAAAGTCACAAATTTGAGGTAGAGTTAGTTATAGTTTTGTAGAAAATTTCAAGTGCCACATAGAGCAAAGATATTCCAGTTTTTATATCATCATGTCATCAAATTTGGCACTTCATCAACATTTGTATCTTCATCAACATTAACAAAAGTAAAGGTATGTACTTGAATCCCTTGCATTTAAATTTTTCTATATATATAAATATTTTAATATTTTCCCTCAAATCCATAATATATATATTAGTGTGTATTTATTTATTGCAATAAACAATTAACCTAAGTAACACATTAAGAATTCTAAGGATTTGTGCTTGGAGAAAATGCATAACAATTTTTTTTATTGGATGTCGTGTTGTATAGTTTAGAAAAGCTCAAAATATGAATAGGATTTTAAGGCCATATATATGGTAGCTTACAATGCAAAAGAAGGAAGGGAATCTATTATCAATTTTAATCTACAATTTAATACCATATGAAAAATCACATGTAGTATTATCTAAAACTAATTTTTGACATATTAATTTTATAAAATACACTTACCATACAATAAACTTCTCCCAAGAAAGAAACCCTAAGTGAACATTAATTGAACCCTAATTCTAGATTCATAACTCTAATCATAACCCTAATTGAACCCTAATTGTACATTTATAACTCTAATCATAACCCTAAGGGAACACATATTGAACAGTTGTCGTAATTGTACCATAACCCTAACTTTGAACTATAGTTGAACTCTAATCCTAACCTTAACCCCAACCCTAATCTTAACCTTGACCCTATTTGAACTCTTATTGAATTCATAACCTTAATTAAACCCCAACCTCATCCTCAATCCTAACCCAAATTGAACATTAATTGAACCCTAAACCTAACCCTAAGTGAACACTCATCCTAATTGAACTCTTAACATTTTAGTTGAAAATATTAAAGTGCCTTAGATTTTCCCATTCATCATCATTTATCATTCAATCCTAATAGAACTCCAAAAATTTATACTTTTATAATGTTTTTAATACATTTTAAGGGTTAAGGGTTTAGGGTTAAGGGGAGAGAGAGAGAGGGAGTGAGTGAGTGACCCATTTACATAGTATTCTTTTATTCTTCGATTAAATATTTAGTTACCCATTTATTGTTAGCAGAAATGACCCAAGAATTTAATAGAATAGACTACTCATATAATACCTTGCATTATGGAGCTCAATTCTCTGATATATTACTACTTATCAAATCCTTTGTAAATAATTGTAAACTTATGACTCCATTTAAGCATTTAATTGATTTTCTTGAATCAAAGCAAAAACATAGACACACAATTGAACAAATTCTCAAAAGAAGAATGACAACTTCATTAACATTTCATTCAAAATTCACTCAAATCCACATAAGGAGAGAAAATATATTAGAATTATACGTTTATTCATGCTTATAAGTCATATTTGCATACAATTTAAGATAATTTGCATATATTCATCCAAAACTCAAAACAAGCTATCTATTCTATTCCGTGCTTGGGCTTTTAATAGCCAATGGCACCACATATCACTTCCTCATCAGAGGGACATATATATCTTTCTACCCATATATTCAACTCAAAACCTAGCTAGAGCTTTCATCAGTTCTCTCCCTACAAATGAGCCTTGAATTCCCTTTTATATGACAAGAGAGCAACAAGCTTCAGGCTCAAATGTAATTTCACCACAAATTTTCATTTGAACAAAATCTCCATTGCATTTGACTTTCATTACAAAACTTCCCACACGTTGAATCTGCAAAACATATATAATGCATGAACTGGGGTAGCGTAAAAGAATAGGGAACACAAATTGTCATCAAAATCCCCTTGTCGCTATCCACGCAAAAAAACTAGGCAACCAAATTTCCATGAAGGCACCACAACAACTTCTTATTTACCCGCCACCCTACCCTTACCAACACTCAGACCCTGGTATACACACCCACTTCTAGTTGTTGCCCAATACGGTAGACCCTCAGCCTCCTCTTCTTTCTTGTCCTTGCACAATACAGTTCTAGTCTGTCCGCTTGGGGTTTTAACAGTTGATGAGCCCACACATATCATTTCCTCATCAGAGGGCATACCATGATTGAAGCGACTTAAATACTGACAATAGTCCTGTTGACATCCCTTTTGGCACAACAACATGCAAACAAAATATTGCTACTTTGTTTCTCCTGAAAGAGAAAGATGATCACATGGATATCTTAGCTCCCAAGGTCCTTGTAGTTGGTTCTCAACTATGTTGATGTTGCTCAATTGGTCAATGTGACAGTAATGTTCAAGGGGCTTGCTTGTGTGAGCTTCTGGATTTTTCTTAAGGTCAAGCATGAATTTAAACCTACTCTAACTAGGGGTTTTAAGGAAACAACAAAAGATAGATCAGGGCTTTGGGATAGAAAGAATGATAATACACCTATCTTAACCAAATTTGTTATCCTTAAAGGAGCTGTAAACTAAAACTGAAGAACAAAATTAACTTGTGAGTAACACATAGTTTCATTCATTCACAGTGCTAATTTCAATAACAAAATACTAGCTACCATTTTAAATAAAACACCAAAATAACATTCCATTCCTTGAAGACTTCACAAATCAAATGATTAAGCTTAAGATAAATACCATTCTGAAATACAATTTGAAGTAGATTAAGGTCTGATTGCTTCTACTGTTAATGAAATAGATAAGCAATATTTACAAAGCTGGCATAATCACCAGTGTACAGAGAATCTATGGCTCCAAATTGTTTCCATTTACACTAGTAGAACTTGGAAAATACATTACTGGTTCCTACTAAATTTAACTGCCAACTAAGAAAACAAAAGAAGCTCCTATTACAAAGAATCAGGATGCAGTTCTGTTTCCTCCTGTTTCATAAAAATTCTTACTCTATTGCTGCTCCTCACTTCTAATCCTATATCTTTTAACCTTAAAAATTCTAACTCTAAAGAATTCTAACCTTCGAAGTTCTAACCTTTACAAAGAGGCAAGAATGCCATATATATATAGAGTGTACCAAAAGAATGCGCTGGCCCCTATTTCTAGGGTTTACAAAATATCTGCTTCCAGGAGAGTCAGTTCTTAGATCTTCTGAGTAAAGTCGGCTTTGTATTAAATGTGCGTCCTTGTTGTCCATGACAGTGAATGATTTCTGCCAAGAGAAAACCTTTAGATCTTTTGCAACTACCACCTTTACTCCTGGCCTCCTTGTCCATCTTCAAACTTCAACGGAGCTACCTTAAATGCCCTAAAATATCGTCATTAATACTGATCTCTCTTTTTCTAGTAGACTCCAGCTGTCACTATGACTCACAGTTTAGTCCTTTCTTCGGCTTCCCTCCTGTTCTAGACTTCTCTGATTGTTGAACATCTTCTGGAAGCACCATTGGGCCTCCTTAGACCTTCACATTATCACCTGAGCTGATCCATCACCCCCTTTAGTATTAGAATGAATCCATCTTACTTGCATTCTATTGGTCTTCTTTCACAGGAATAGTCAATCGGTGAAAGGGGCAATGAGTCACTCTTTTAGTTTCCTTTGGTTGATTAGGCATACACCACATGAGCTTCATCAGGCGGTCAAAAGTGGTCCACCTTGAATCACATGTCGGTGAGACACTCATCATGTCTCCCTAATGCAATTTCATCTCATAACAGTTATCAGCATAGTGCGGGCCGGTCGATGAGACCCTTCATCGAGCTTCATAAGTCACATTGAGCTCATTTTATGTCAGGAAGACAATCCTGTTTTGGGGAGACCTTACCCTGAACTCCTCTTCTCTTACCGAGCCCACCTTGTTGTCGGCAAGACTTTTCGTGGTCGGGGAGACCTCTAGGCGAGCTCCTTCGTTTTCTCTGAGCTTGTTCTATTTCAGCAAGACATCCACATTTGGCAAGATGTTATAGCGGGTGCTAAGAGGTATAGTGATATCTTTTTTCATTGGTAGGTTCGTCGCTATCGGCAAGACCAACATCAGTCGGGAAGACTCCATAGCGAGTTCAACGCATTACACCGAGGGCACAAAACATGTCAACGAGACACTATCAGGTCGGTAAGACCTTTCGCCAAAGTCACCTTTTTGTCGAGAGCCCATTTTCCTTCGGGGAGACTTTGCCTAGTTGGCGAGACGTTATGCCAAACTCAAAGCATTTCGGTGAAGCCTTTGAGAAATATCATCATGTACAAAATTTAACCCTGCAAAACAAGGTCTTCGTTAGTCTTTTAAACCATAAAAATATTACCCTTAAATCCTACCCATCATACTGCTCCCATTTTATTACACTTTACAAGAATAGACTTACTTCTAGTGGAGGCAGAACCAAATCCGAACCGGGACCGAGACGAGAGGAAAATTTAGACGAACCCCGGCGGAACCGAGATCGGGACAAAAACGACCCAAAAATGACACCCCTCCTTCAAAAACTGGTGGGGGCGGGGCAAAAGAGAAATCAGAACCGGGACCGGAGTTGGGGTGGGAACAGGCCATGGGAACTACCATCATTTCCCAGTTCAGATCTCGTTCTGGCTCTGCGTCCACAAAAGAAAATGCAAAGGCAAAACCCGATCAATCGACCAAGTGATCGGAACCGGGGCAAAATAAAAATGAACATAGCGGAACCAGGATCAGAACCAAACCCAAACTAGAAACTTTTCAAGTTTCAGGTTCAGATTCCATTCCGAACCCACCTCCGACATCATCTGAAAAAGATTGAAAAAAGGGGCAAGGAAGAGAAGGATGAAGGGGAAGGAAAACCCCATGATAAACAAAAAGAAACAAAAATCCAAAGAACGACGAAACGCAGAACCGGGATCGGAATAGAACAAGAACTTGAAACTTATGAAAGTTTCAGGGTTCGGTTCCAGTTCCGGTTCGGAGTCCGTCGGAACAAAATGAAAAGGCGCGAGAGGAAGAAAAAAGAAAAGTAAGAGGTAGAACTGGGATGGGGGAAGAAAAAGAAAACATAACTTGGAACGAATTCCAAGTTCGGTTTCCGCTTCAGTTTCGAGCCCACCAAAACAAACCAAAATATGAAGGGAAGAACCCGACGAAGAAGAGAGAGAAAGGGAAAGGTGGAGTCAGGTTCTAGATGGAACCCAAGTGAGAAAACTTTCACAAAGTTTAACCTTCTGATTCGGATCTGGGCTCGATTTTGAGAAAGAACAAAAGATGAAGACAAAGAACCGTCGGAACCAGAACCGGGGATGGAACAAGACCCGAACTTAGAAGGAATTTCCAAGTCCGGTATTGGTCCCAGTTCCACTTCTGACAGAACTTAAAAGAAAAATGCCTAAGGCAGAAAACCAAAAGACAAAGGGAAAAGAAAAAGGGGGATCCATTTTGTTTTATAACAAAATGGGGTGGTTATGCAAGGCATAACAAGTCCAAGTCGGTCTCGGTTACATCATCAGAAGTGTTGCTCGTAAGGTCAATGGGCGAGTGTTGGCCGCATCTAGAGCACACTGGCTGCTTGCCTTTGTCATCTACCAGTTGAGCAGCAATGTCTTGGAATTGCAACCTTCTACTGCAACCAAAGCAGTAGAAGGTTGCAATTCTAGGACGTTGCTACTCAACCAAAGCACCTTCCTGAATAGCAGGACTGAGCTTTTGTGAGCTCAAACGAATAGACCTCCTTACTGACTTACTCATTTTGTCTTCTCAGACAAGCACTCAAACTTGATTAGACTCAGCCCACAAAGCGCTCTAACTACTACAAGAATGACACTATTAGCAGTTAATTCCTCTTGTATTTATTGTGTGAGGTAATGGCAACCTTCATCAATGCTTAGTAAATATGCATGTGCAAACATGGCAATTTGGTGGCGTATGTACTGTCACCGTTTAACTAGAGCTGGATGAGAATCCAAAGATCACCTTTCATGATTGCCAACAACAACATCTTCACACAGATTGAGATCGACGTGACTACACAAGCAAGGAATAATTCATTAATGCTTCACCAACCTTCATCTTCCTCCTACGAGCTAGCAGGGAACAACAAAGATTTACATTAGCTTTTGATCTTGGTTGTTGATCTAAAACCATGGGTTATGAGCTCAATAGTGGAGATTGGGCCCCACATTCCATACAAGACATACATCTTCCTTTTGCTGACCTCGCGCCAAATAACAAGGTGACACCTTAGGTCTACGAGTTGGCGGGGTACGATCGAGATCTTCTCCCATATCTTCGAATCTGGAAAACCTACACATTGCATGGTTAGTATTTAATGAAAGGCTTTGGCTAAGCCGTCGGCGACATGACCATTGGATTTAATGGATTAGGCTTACATCACCAGATTAAAATTAAAACCCAAATTTGATTTTAATACTTTATTTCCTCCACAGGGTTTTATTTCTTAAGTCTTGGTTGGCCCCGTTAAATTCTTATCCCAACCCTAACAAAGAACAAATGATTAAGCTAAGGATTGTATTTGTTGTTATAACTTTAGATCTAGAGAATTCTTAATTACCAATTCTTATTTGTGCATTTGTATATGAATCCAATTGAATGCCTTTCCATATCATTATGGAAAATTTTATTATTGCAACCCTAACTCTAACACTAATTAAACTTTGACCCTAACCCGGATTGAACTCATATTATAACCCTAACTCTAACACTAATTGAACTGTGAATCGTGAACCCTAGGTAATAATATGGAAACCTAACCCTAAGTGAACACTAATCCTAATTGAACTCTAACCCTAAAATAGACAATAACCCTTACCTTAATTGAACCCTAACTGCAATCCTAGCCCTAATTTAAGACTAACCTTAACACTGACCTTAATTAATCCCTTATTGAATTATAGTCCCCTAATTGATCCCTAAGTAACCCAAATTGAATACTAATTGAACCTTAACCCTATGAATAGTTACAACCCACTAAACTCCAACCATAACTTATTTGAATTTTGACCCCATCATAACAATAATTCAACCCTACCTTAATTGAACCCTAACCCTAAACATGAGTCTCACTAAGTTTAAGGTTCAAATAGGGTTAGAATTTAATTAAAATTCAGGTATAGGATCCAATTAGGGATTAGGGTTGGGGTTGGGGGATTAAGGTTCTATGACAGAGCTTCTTGGGGTTAGTGTTAGGGCTGAATTGGGGCAAGGGTTATTAGGTTAGGGTTATGGTTCATTTAGGGTTTCATTAATGTTAGTTTTAGAATCATAGTTATGTTTAGGGTTGGATATAAAATTAGAGTTTGGTTTGAAGTTAATTAGTGTCATTTAGGGTTGGGGTTATGGTTAGACTTATAATTAATGTTAGTATTGGGATTAGATTCTATCACTTTAATAAAAATAATCTTCTATAAATTCATTCAATTTTTTTTTGAAATTATATAATTTAAAATATTTTCAAATCTACCTATCTTGATATATGAGAGATATAGAAATTCTAAACTCTATACAATTTATAGTTAACTTGACATTGTGTATAAAAAGGTTTTAGTTATGAATGTTATAATATAAAAAATAAATGTGTTTTCAATATTTATTTGTCAGTTTAAAAGATGTGCCAATAATGTTGCAATCATTAATGATTAATTTTTTCTTGATGGTTAAAATAGATTGGTAAGTAAATTTATCTATAATAAGTAAATTTATCATTGATTTTTTCTTGATAAGTAAATCAATATTTCATAAATTTATCTATAATTCTTATTTAATTTTTCTTAATTATATTAAATTATATTTTATTAAATTGTTAAAAAATTTAAGTTGCTTATAAATAATTTTATGTGTTTTTTATAATTAAGTTGATATTGTGTATAAAAGGTTTAAGTTATGAATGTTATAATATAAAAAGATAAAATTGTTTTCAATGTTTATTTATTAGTTTGATGTGAGAATAATGTTGCATAGTAATGATTAAATTTTTCTTGATTGGTTAAGTGATATTGTGAAATTATTATATGTTAATTTAATGTTATGAATGCTATATAATATAAAGAAAAATATTTCTAATATATTTTTAATGCATCTTTATATTTTATAAACAAACATCTAAAATAAAAATATGAATGTAAAAAAAATACAACTTAATGAGTGAACATACATTTAAAGTTAAAAGTGAAATTATAAAACAAATTGTAAATTTATTTTATTTTCCTTCTATAAATATAATTTTTTTATTTGTCGTCTGCCTAGTAATGCCCACTTCTCCTTTTAATGAATGTTTTATTTTGCTAAGGTTGATTTAGTGTTGCCGTTGATCTATTTCCTGCAGATATCAATGGTGATCGCCATCCCGTGATCGAAAATTGAAGGATCGCGAAATCACGGGTGGGCACCACGTGTCCTATCCAAGGGATCAAATTTGAGCTATTGCTGACCAACTATTTGATCTGAGTCGTTCCCTGCCATCCCGCGATGGTGCTTGGGTTGATTGCGAAATCATGGGCGGGCGCCACGTGTCTCATCCGATGAAGCCTAAAGAGTAAAGGAAACACTAGCCGGCTTTAAATGTATTAAGGGGTGGATTACTAAAGTGTTCTCTAGACGCACATGTTCTAAATCGACGGATATGTTATAATCTCACTAGAAAAGCTGCTCAAAGGTTAACGACTTCGTTGGCGATTGTGTTAAAGGAACACGATCAACGACGCCTGCTATCCCGCGATCAGGGATTACAGGGATCGCAATATCATGGGCAGGTGCCATGTGCCCTTCCTAAAGGATGAAATCTACGTGACCATTGATGAGCTGTCTCTTCAAGATTGACGGTGCCCGCCATCCTACGATTAGGAATTTTGGGATCGTGATGTCGTGGGTGCCTGCCACGTGTCTCATCCAATGAAGCCTAAGGAGTGAAGAAAGTGTTTGCCAGTTTTAAATGTATTACGGGGCAGATTACTAATGCGCTTGTAAGATGCACATGTTTTATTTCAATGCAGATGTTATGATTTTAAGGGAAAAGCTGCTTGATAGTTAAAGGAAAATGATGACGACTATTTTTGAAGGAGCAGGATTTATGGTAAAAAGATCGACGGTGCCCGCCATCCCACGATGGTAAATCAAAGGATTGCGATATCGCGGGCAACCGCCACGTGGCATTCCTTCATGGTGTATGACATAGTGGGCCCCTTTATTGCCGTGTTGGCAATTATGTCAGCCTATTTTGAAGATGGCCATCGATGATTTGATCAAACTGAAGGATCAACGACTCAAATTTAAATATGTATCAAATTATGGTTGGAGCCCTTCGTGCAGCCTATGAGTGGGATTTAATGGTGGATGAGACATCTACTGGCAGGATTTGATCGACATAAAATCAATTTACTCATCTCATTTGTATCACAAAGCATCCAAGTATTTCGTGAAAATAGTTTCAGAGCCAAAGGTGGAATTGCGAGCAGCTACAGCTAGAAATTGGAGTTTGTGCGAAAAAAGCCGTGAGTTAATTTTCTCTATTTTCCAGTCATTTTGCACCTAAATTTGGGAAAGGGGGGGGTCTGCTATGCTTGTCACTAAGTTTATTAAAATCTTTTGTTAGGGCTATTGTTTAATCATAAATTGTGAGGAATTGCGGTATTTTTACTCTGTAATTTCCTATATCTACTTAGTCATAGCCACTTGAAGTGTAACATTGTAGTGAGGCCCTAGTTTGTCTAAAATGGCACCAACCAAGCAACACTCTAGCCACATTGAGTATTTGAAAAGAAACTTGTACGATAATTTCCTAGATCAATTTTCATTATCAACAAATGAGAGAAGGAAATGTTTGGTGTTGATGCGAGGAAAAATCCTATGGGAGGGGTTGGTGTGTAATAATTCCAACATTGTTGATGCTAGGGTTCCACTCACAGGCTTAGAAATGTTTAGATTATGGTATGGACAGAGAAATTTTCCTCATCCTTTTTCAAATGGATGGATGTACGACATGGGAAAGCTGGTTATTCCAAATGTGTTCCCTGATGTGGACTTACTTAGAGCAGTGGCTAAAAGATATGATCCTATCACACAGGTAATCAGAGATAATGATGGAGGGGTTCTATTAGAAATTAATAGAGATGTTATCTAATAGAATTTTGATTTGAGTGAGCCAAGTGATGACTTGGTTCCTATTAATCTTGAAGAAATGAAGTAGGAGTATACAAAATTGAAATCTCTTTTTAGGGTTAAGCTGCTTCCACCTCATCTGGTTAAGGCAGGGGGTTCACAATTTCACATCAGCCCTAGTGACCAGGAACCCTTTAGATTGAATTGTTTTGGAAAGCCTTTCCTGGATACTTTCTATTCACTATGTCAGATTTTGGGTTTTAGCCCTGGTGCAATAATGTCGATTGCATACATGTTCATGGGGGTGCAAATACAACACCCTAACTTCTTTGTAACATATGAATTTTCTTCTTTTTTGGTGGAGAGGATAGATGAAGGACTGTCGAAGCTGCAGAATACTGATACTGGTACTCAATTCTTTTGGTATTCCATGTTGATGCATATGTTCTTATTTAGGAATACTGATTTCTTTGCTGAGAAGATGAACTTAAGACAATCAGTTAATGGAAAAAGATTGCCAGTACAGATATGGGCTACAGATTTATCCTGTAATAAGGAAAGCACCAGTTATGTGCAATTTGATAATTGTTTTGCTGCAAGATTGAGGGCTAGATTGATGGTAAATGTACCTAGGATCCCTCAGGAAGTGCATGATTTCCTTAGGTCGAAGCAGAGAAAACTAGAATTGAGGGTTTTACATAACTGGAGTGACATTATCCCATATCCAGTCAACACTGTCCTGAGAATATATGGATTTCAAGGAACCCCTCACATATTGTCATACAATGTGCCACCAAGACTAGGGTTTGCAGAAATTATGTGGCAGATGGGGTGTATTCATGAAGATAACCTAACTGGAAAGGGGAAGGGAACATTATTCCCTGATTATATAGTAGTGTTTGATTTTACATTTTCAAAGGGAGGCTGGACACATTTTGAAAAATTCTTTGTTGATTACCATTTGAAATTTGGTCCAAGGCGACAACATAATCCTAAAGGTTTCTTTGCTTTTTTCAGACAAAGAATAAAAGGTGGAAAATTTGCACATGAGTTCAATTTCCCTGAGGACCTGATCATAAATGAATTTGATTAAAATAGACAGGAATTGAACAAGGAAAAGTGGATAACTTATAGTAAGCTACTGGATATTGTGCATGAAATGGATCTGACGTATGATCCATTGATGGAATTACCACAAGAGAATTAATTTTTTAATGAAGAATTTCAAGGAGATAATGGACACCTTGACAACCAAAAAGATAAATTTAAGGCTAAGTCTGGATATGCAAGGACAAAGTGATATGCCAATTGAAATAAGGTCAGTATGTTAGCCTACATAAAGGCGGCCCATCTATAGGAGGAAAAGGGATACTGGCAGTGATGAGGAAGAAGTAGACAGAAAAGGGAAGAAAATAATGAAGGTGCCTTCATGACTAGGCCCAAAATTCAAAGTACATGGGGCTGTCAAAATCATTGAATTAAAATCTTCACCAGAGCGCAGTCCCCCATCACCACCACCTGAGCCAAGCCCTAAGAGGCTAAGAACTGTTCACCCACCTGAGGATCTCATAGATGAAATTATTGTTACTGATCAAGACATGCAGGTTGGTATGCCGTCCCCTCCTAGGTTAGCTGAAATGGTTCTATCCGATTTGGATATGAAGGGTAAGAGTGTGCAGGATGCAATAATGGAGGCTTGCAAGGAGTTCTTAGATGACAATGCATTTGTAAAGACTCCTGTATTCTTGCAATTGGCATGGAGGATGAAATTTGAGGAATATCAAAATAAATGCAAGGAGAGAAGAGAACTAAGGCCCGACAAGTTAGATCGAGAATGATGAAGAAGGAGCCTAACTAACGGAAGAGTTCAAAACATCACCCGGCTATTAGCTGAACATAACTAGTGAATCAGCCGTGTTTTGATTTTTCCTAAATGGACATCAGCTGCATGTAGTGGCTTTCAACACCATTATGAAGCCCAAGAATCCTTTCAAAGATTCCAAGAAGAAGCTAAGGCAGCATTACAAAACTCTGCCTTCAGTGAAGAATATGAGACCTTGGCAATTTGGGCATTGGCTCCACAAGGAAGAAAGCCAAACATTGCTGATATTAATCCAAATTTCAAAGGAGGATTAATAATAAAGAGGGATTCAAAGACTACAACAACCTAAGCCACTAGTTTAATCAGGAACGTACAAGTTGGCCCAAAAGACTGTTGAAAGGGAGGAGGCTGAAAGAAAGAGCCTAATGGAGAAGTATAACATTTTAATTGAAGAATATAGTAAAATGCAATAGAGGAATGTTGAGCTGCAAACTGAAGTAGAAAGGCTCAAGCATAGACATACTAGGGAAACATCTAATGCTCTAGGAACCAACACATCACCTCCCACAGCAGGGTCAATGCCTCTCGCTTCTCCAAATGTTTCTACACCAAGGTCTCCCATTCAAAAGCTTGCTCTTACCCCTCCCCTAGAACAAGTTTATGAAGAAACAGAGTGCTCTGTTGATCCAACACAGATGCAGCTCATGGAGAAAATTGATCAATTACAGACATCACTAAGAGTAAAAGACGAGGGTTTTCTTTTAAAAAAAAAAGAAATTGTTACTCTTGTTTTGGAGCATTTAAATGAAAAGGTGGGTAATAAACTACCCTCTATACATTCTTTGTATTCTTTGCTATTTGAAGCAATAAATAATATTGATAGGGATCAGGGGATAGTGATTCCAATAATTCAAAATTGGATCCCTAGGGAAAATAATCTAGATGTTATGAATAAAGCCTCAAGGTTTGATGTAAATAATAGGCCCCAATCATTGAAGCCAACTTATATATTAGTTAAATCATTTCAAGGTTTTCAAACCTTACCAGATGATCTAAGTAGGAAGATTAGGGAATTGGTAAAGAACTTCAATGATTGGGTTAACACACTATTACCTGATATAACTGATGAGCAGGGGGGAATCAGAACACTCCAACAATGGCAGGATCAAACAAGTGAAGTCATCAATAATCAAATTAAAATAATTTGTGATGACTTAGATGATGATTTGTTGGTAAATTGTATGGATAAGATTATTGGTACCGGCTCATTTTTGGAATCTTTTGAAAGAGATGCTAATCAGGTAGTGGTAAAGTATTTTCCTTATAGTACAAAGGTAAAAGAGGTAATTAATTTTGACTGGCCAACTGACGAAGAATACCAGAGGTGGATGGCTTAGTATTTGAATATTGATGAGTAAAAAGAGTGCACTACCGATAGGTGGCAAATTAGATGTTGTGGTTACAATGTTTCTAGTTTTGTATGGATGACTTTCTTGGCATGGGTTTCGCGTGGTTTTTTGTTATTGCATCAACCTTCCTCTGCCGATATGATGAACGAGAATATGCTCCAAGATGATTGTTGTTGTAACTATTTTTGAACACAAATATTTTCAAGGTGGTGGCTGTTGTAACAAATTTTAGAATATCACCAGGTGCTCCAATTGACTGGTGACAGGTGTACTTTGTGGCCCGGTGCTTGTTTGCTCCTTCATTTTCTATAAGAAGGATTTCAAGGCCAGAAGTACGGGTTAGCAAGTTAGATCATTTTTGTCGAGTCTAGGTGAAGTTGCAGAGCAAATTGTAAAGTCTGATGGTTTTAGAGAAATGCAATTTAGGTTTTGAGTCATTATGTAACAGGTTTTGAGTTCATATAAATTTAATGTTATATAACAGTACTAGCATTTTAGTTGAAATAAAAATTTGAGCTCATGTCTCTCCATTGTACATGCATATCTAAAATTTCAATGAAATAACTAAGGGTTGTTTTATCCATCTCACTGTTGTGGTGTGTATGATTCTATTTTAGCTTTAATTCAAGGAATTAATCAAAATGCTTGAATGGGATTATAGGCGGATATGTGCTGTATAAGGATTTGATAAGTAGTCCTAGGTTAGAATGCACACTGATGAAATTGTAATGCAATATTGTCAGGGATCTTATATGTGATATATTAAATCTGTTATAAACCTATAGATGCTTATGAATTTGACTCCTGCAATGGATATATGGCATTAATCTAAGTTGTAATTATTCGTGTAGTTCAGTATTTGTTTGTCTTTTCCTAGAGCTTGCTACAAATTGCAAGTCATTGACTATCTTATACAATGGATTGTGTTTAGTTATCTCATGCTCTAGATAGTTGATATTGTCTATGAACAACCAATTTAGTTGATATTATTCTATCGTGTTGAGCTACATGAGATCATCTAATATTGTTAATGTTGTTTATAATAATGGTAAAGGTTGTAAACACATTAAGGATCACCCTCCCTGTCTTGCGTAGCCTCGGGTGTACGGTGTTTTGAAGTCCCTCATCATTGGTCCGGTCTCGAGTTGCTCCTTCGATTGGAATTGGAAATTCTATAGGTAGATTAGAAGACAAACCTGGTTACATTGTAAAAAGAACCAACATACATGTCAACCACTGAACAACCACCTCTACAACTTACTTTTTAATCTTTTATGATCACATGAAACATAAAACACACTAATTTCAAGGTTGTTAACATCACTATTGAAATGTTTTAATTTTTTGACCTTTCAAACATTAAAAAGTACATCATTAAATTAATTATGTAATGGCATAAAAATTGAAAACATCATGAATTAATTATGTAACCACATAAGTCATATATAATTCTATCAAGAAATTAATATCAAATAGATAATATAATCGCATAACTTATAAATTTCAATGTCATTGATCTTTTTCTTCATCCAACTCTTTGTCTGTATCATTCTATCCAGATTCGACATTGTAAGGATTGGTCATATCATCATCATCGTCATTGATATTAGTTTTGATAATGTCATCATCCACACAGATGTCATCTTCATGAACATTAACTCCTACATCATCATCATCTAGTTCCTCCTCTTCGACATCTTTGTCAGGGTCATCATCAACTAATCGTTGATCCTGATCATCATCTACATCATCTTCTAGTTCTTCAGTATCTTCTTCCACAACATTATACTTTACCAGCCTTCCTCTTGGATCATGTCTAACAACAAATAACCAACCCGGTTTACCTAGAACCTCTGAGTAAAATACTTGCTCACATTGGCTTGGAAGAACATAGGGCTCGTTTCCAGCTCGCTCAATCAACCTTGTATTAACCATGGTAAATCCATTATCATGTTCAATAATAGTTCTCTCAGGATCATTTTGATTCAATTGTAGCCTGTACCATAGGACAAAAAATAAAATTAATCTGAAGGACTTAAAGTCACACTCAAGTATATCATCCAAAATCCCATAGTATCGATTTTCTAAGACTTCTGGATGTATGTCGCTTCTAGATGAAACATTACTCACCTGAAAGACTTCAGTTATACCAGAATCACAAGTTTTATTCATGTCATCCGACATTTTGATTCAAAATTTACAACCATTGCACCACATAGGCTTGTGTTGTTTCACCTGCAATATGTCAAACATGTACAAACTATTGCAATATCGTCAGTTGATAAACATATTTATTTTTGGCCGAATGTATGCAAAGAAAACAATCTCAAGATATATATACATGAATATACTTGAAAATAATTAAATAATATGGGTGATTAATATATTTATATGTACCTGTTTATCTCCTAAACTATATGCTAAATCAATTTTCCTTTGTGTAACATTGGAATCTCCATTACGATGAGCTTCTTTAACTAATGAAGCCACACCTTCCCATGTTAATGTGTGACCAGATTGTTGATATCATTCAATCCATACCGTCATCCAATCAAGATTGTTGGCAACGTACAAATGTAGTGTATCCCACTCTTGACCAACTGTACCAAAATAAATTGAAATTCACAAATGACGTATAATTAGTTAAATACCACAGTATATGACCTTAATTTATAATTGATGTATATTAAAGATTAAAAATTAAATAAGTACAATATACATAAAAACCATATGTAAAATGCATTCCAATTAATCTCTATAGACCATCTTATAATTACCTCACTTTCCTCAATCTACCTTTTCCCCCAATGTGCAATTCCTTCAATCGAAAACAGAGTTGGGATCCCAATGCATCTAAAATGGATCTTTGCTACAAACTTAGAAGATATTCACTAATGTACACCATGGTCTTGTATACCATATATCCCTCCACCATAGAACGCTCAGGATGTGCTCCTTGTCTAACCAAAGCCTTCAAAAATTTCAAGTGCCTCTCAACCATCCACATTGACCTTGTGTGTATAGGTCCACACAATTCAATCTCCTCAACTTGGTGTATGAGGTAGTGTTCTTGTGCCTTGAAAAATGTCGAAGGTAGACACTTTTTTCATTTCACACATTAGGACGAGAAATTTTTCTCTAATAATTTATATCTTCATGGATTCTTTAGATGATAGCCAATTCAGTGATTCCAAGGCCCAAAATATATTAACGATATTTAACAAAATATACAGTATATTGCATACAAACAAATGGAAATTATAAGATGTATACATCGAATTGAACAAATCTCACTACTTACGTCATGTATTTTCCAAGATCATATATAACCTGCTTGACATTGTTGTCAAAGTTGTCTGGGAGAGATAGAGGCAGAACGTACTGCAACAATTATAAAATGATCTTTTCATTATTTTACCAAAAGTAGTAAACACAATACACTAAAAAGTACATGCGTTATACAAGTGTATATAATATACTAGAATAATTACCTTAATGAAGGTATGCCAATCATGCATTTTTATCCCTGACCCAAATTCACCTTTTTTGTTATTATATTGTTTATGTTTGTAGCAAATCCTGTGGGAAAACAAATTTTTCATATGACTTCTTTATAGCAGTTCTTTGTTGCTCCATTAATAACCAAGGAAGGGCACTTATATTAATTTGGTTCCATCATTTAATTGAATGACATTTTTCATTGCATGATTGGCTTCCTAAATGTCACTACAAATTTTGACAATTTTTTCTGTCATGCCCTCCATCCAATATTTTCCATAACATTTATGTTATATTCTTTCTAATATGCATTGTATCAAACAATGCACAATTTGTAGCTACTCATAGTAGGGAAACCTACTAAATTGTTTGGGATAACTTTTCAGTCCCTATGGAAGCTGACCATTAATGCTTTGACGACCTTCATGAAGCATATAAGTTAAAAAAATTAACAATGTCAATCATTGTCAATTACAACATGAGAAAACACAACACAATATAAAATATAAATTTAAAACATATCATATATGATAGATAAACAATTTGATCCGATGTATAACCTTGACGATTAACTTATTATATTCCAACTTCCATAGGTGAGGTGTCATTCTTTGTGGTTTTGATGTAGTCTCTTTTTTCCCATTGAAAAGATGTTTTTCAGTAGTTCGATACTTATGATTTCTATGGAGGAAGTGCCTATATTCATCAAACACTTGCTTTCCTAAACTTGTTGAACGACGAGATTTCATCTTTGGACCACAAATTGGACATGCAAATTTTCCCTTTGTTTGAAGACCTGCAAGATGATATATAATTGGATTAAATATGTCAATTTTATAATTATATATAATGAATAGATTATTTTAAAAACATTCATGATATCTACTTCATCAAATTAAATATTGTTAAAGTGTAGTCAAACGTTATAACATACCACAAAAATGTGTTAGCCCTGGGGCATCATGAATTGTCCATACAAGCATTGCATGGAATTGAAATTTTCTTTGTCCTATTGGTCTGGAGATGTCATACATAGTGACGCCATTCCATAACTTTAGTAACTCGTCGATAAGGGGTTCGATATATACATTCATATATTTAACTTGGTACTTACCTAGTTGAATGAATATAAATATTACATAATTGTTATAACCATTTTACTGCAATATATATAAATTAATGTACATGACTATCAAATGAAAAAAATATGTCATTATGCAACAAATAAGACAAATGAGATGCTACTACGTTAAAGAAAATTGATGTAAACAAATACTTGGAACAATCATTGACAACATTATGTGCTCCCTCTTTATTGACATCCATGGAGGAATGTTGTTGATAACAAAAATAGGTCACACTGATAGCTAGGATCTCAGTCTCAAATGGATTGACATTAACCTTCCTCAATGCAGAAAGCTCCTAGATTATGATGTTCTTCTTTAAAGTGTGGGCCATTTTTCCTCCATGTCCCTAAATGTAGAACCATCTCTAGGCATTCAAAGAATGTCATCTCCACTTCTATTCCATGCATGGTAATCCATCAATTGCGCTAAGCTTTCGCACCTAAATAATCGTTGCATACGTGAAATAATGGGAATATAATGAAGAACCTTAGAGGCACCTTTTGGTTATTGATCTATTTGATATCTACATCGATATGACATTCTCCGGCATTTTTGTTGCAAATTCCTATTGTTTATGATATATAATATGATCATTGGGACATGCATCTATTGCTTGATACCCATTCGACATCTTTCATAATGGCAATATAAATCTTGGGTATGAGCAGGTAAAAATATTTGATGGTGGTACAAAAATTCACCAATCAATCTACAAAAATAATAATTTGTCTACATAAAGAATATTAATGGTACATATTTCATCCTTTATTTACTAGTGATGAACTAACAACAATTAAAATAGATTAGAAAAAAGATGACATAAGGACATACCTTAACATCTGTGAGATTGCCATGTTTGATAAACCATTCATAACCTTCAAGTTCAATAGCAACAATACAACAGAGAGAAGAGTTGTGTCGAGCCTTCATAAAGGGGCCTCAGATGTCTTGTCAAGTACAGTAAATCATGAACATCAAAGCCACTTTGATCATCATGATCAGTTTCAATTAATTAAATGGTATGGATCAATGTATTTGTACCATCATCTTCAATCATTTTTTCTAACATGATCATCTTATTCCATAGGATCATTAACTTCATCTTCGATATTCACAACTCCATGTTCATCCACTTGCAAAACCACATTCTTTGGGCCGTGATAATCCATATCATCTACCCTAGGGTGCCCCACCTTTATAATAATGATAGACACAAATAAACCATGATCATGATCAAGTGATTATATATATATAATGTTAAAACAATATAAACATTTACAAATTCAATCAATATAAACACATATAATGAACAACTTACCAATGGACGATAATCATGCCCCCTTCAACGTGACCATGCTGCCTACAATGTTTCTCAGCTGTTGTGATTAAAAGTCGTCTCGTCTTTAAGCCCTTGCAATTATTGCAAGCACAATAACATTTCCCATCACCCTTTCTTTTAAATCTAGCCCACAATCTATCAAGTGTCTCTTGATTTTGTTCTGGACTAATATTATCTGACATGATTTTTCTTTACCAAGCTTGACTATTTAGATTTTCAAAAAATATCGAACTCACACTCCAATAATTTTTATTCATAGACATGTAACATAATCTAATAATTTTGATATTTTACACCAAAAAAATTTGGCATGTAACCACCCCTGCAAAATAGAAGATAGTCTAAAGTTAATGACCCCAAAAAACACTTTACAATGCTAATTCCAAAACTTATTAAATTCTGATTTTACTATGATTTACCGTTAAGACTCCTAAAATCATAATATTGAACTTGATCACAAAATTCCTACAACAATGGAGGTAGCAGCTAGTAAGAGCAAGTGACCCATTCCTAAGGAGCAACAAGTCGGAATCATCATTGCTAATGTCAATATGGATTTATCCTTTTAGTTAAAGATGCAATGTGTCACTTCTTATGACGAGCTTATCCCTAGGGCCCTCAACATTGAGAGAGCCCTAATAAAAAAATAAAGCATTGGTAAGAGCATGATTAGGGTACAAACCCTAGGCCTCTGTAGAAACATAAACAATAACTATAGTGGATTAGTGAGGTTGCAATACCATAAAGATTGAGACATTGTAGGTAATAACAAAATCTTGCAATCTAAAGATTGTAGCCAATAACAAGCACACTATGTAGCTTAGTGACATTTGTAAATGCAATCTACGGTAAGAAGAATGACAGTCACTTGAGATGTGATAGTCAAAAACAGGCTAAGCAGTGACAAGATAATAAAGCTCAAACCTTGCATAGTAAAGTAGAGATTTTAACAGTGAGTTTCCTTACCCCCTTGCTGACTTTAAGGGTTTTTCAAATGCTTTTGGCAGTGTTAGACAAGGAAAATGCAATCAGGGAATGACTGTCCAAATGAAGTAACAGTGGTAATCATAGGTTCAATATTTCTTATTAGCCATTAATATTGTATAATGGAGGTAGTGGATTGCATGTTTGAGCAGTGTTTTGAGACTCACCAAAGATGGGAGAATAGTGAATAATACCTTGTGGACTATAAAGTAGTGTCAATAAGGTTGAAGAAACTTAAGAATTACAATACCATAAAATAATGAGTCCCCTATAGTAAGTAGGCAGTCTATAGGGCATAGTTTGATTTTATAGAAGGATGCTCATGAAAGGAATCTTCAAGTGATAGTGAGTGAGCTGTTTGAGATTGCAGCTGAGGGTGCAATACCCAGTCTTAAAAGAAGTTACCAAAGCAAAGAAATGTGCAAGAAAATTGAATCATACACAACAAACAATTCACAATGTTATCTTCCATAATGCCTTGAGTTTGAAGAAAAAATCTCATTGTATCTTCATGATGAAAGTGGTGACCTTAATGGTCAATCACTAGAAACCATGATTTTAAAACATGCTATTGTGCTTATGGAGGCAACATTTTAAGCAAGGCAGTGAGTGGTGGTTTGGAACAATGGCAGGTATGAAGGACTTGCTTTATATGCATACTATGTAGTTTAGCTTAAGACAACATTCTTAGAAGAGATTGAAGGTGGATTATGGAACTCAAGGGTTACCATGAAAAGGATTAAAGCAAAGACTGAGATCTATTTAAAAGCCACGGTCATGAAGATATTAAAGATGTCACATGCAAAAACCTAGTAGCTAGAGTAATGAATACTATGCCAAAGAGGATAGTGTGCTGGGGCAGATTTAGGAGATCTCCACATTATCTAATTACAGGGAAATACATCATTTATTTATTTATTTAATTAAAAGAAATCATTCTAAACTCTATATAGGATACATTGATACTTCAAAAGCCTCTAAAGGAATTTGAGATTATGCAAATATATGTCAAGTAACATTCATAAGGTTTAGAAAATCTTGATCACTCTCTAGAATAGCCCATTAAACATGGGTTGTGCTTGAATGCACTACATAATTGATATAACACAACCACTCTGCATATCAACCAGAGTTATAGGCTCTTTATTGCAGCAAGAGGTAATCACTCTTGATCATGCTATAATTACATCCTAACCTATTAAACTTGAGACAACCTGAATGCACCCAATGATGATTGAAACCTACATTATACAACCTGAATTAACTACATTATATGAGTGCCTCCATTTCTATCACAACATAGCCACATTAAACTTGGGTCACACATGAATGCATCCTGTATTTGTTATAGCACAACTACACATGACCAATAGAGTTATGGATCACATAATTATAGTCACAAGAATCTATTCCTCGGTTGTGATCTTATGGTGATTCCACACAACAAAATCTAGACATGAAATTCTCAAAACCCTTAACCTCTAAAATGAAATCTGATGAGATGTTGCTTTAAAATATGATTTTCAAATTTAGAACTACAAATCTGACTTCACAACTAAATTCTGCAAAAAGACAATGACTACCCTCAACCTGGCGATATCTTCTTGATTTTTTTTTTTCCCAAGAAAATCATCCTTAGTTCTCCAAAAATTGTCTCAAGTAGAGCAAAACACTGTCGCAATAAATCAGGCGCGAACTCGCTTTTCTTTATGTCGGCCACAATTTGATTTTTTTTAATTTTTCATGTTTGTCAAAAATTCGACAAAAATAATAGCTGAAATTTCGACAAACCCCAGGTTCGTCAAAATTTCGATGAACGTCAGGGATAAACTTTAAAAAAATTGGAAATTACACATCAAATTTTACAAGCACCTGACGAACATCGAATTTTACATATTTTGTTGAACAGTTTCGTCGTATTTTGCAGTCAAATGTATTAGTGTTGTAACTCCATTTCAATGCTTGTGCCTCCCTCCCTAAAAAGCTGCAAAATGAAATGAAGAAAATGACGAACCAAAACAAAATAAAATGTGGAAAATAGTTAGGGTTTCTTGAATTTCTCTCTGGGGCCACGCATCCTTTTCTGGCATTTGACACGTGACTTCACGGGGCTACCAATCTGTCAAGTCTTTCCATCAGTGTCTTTTGTCCACCGCATGGGATGGGGGATGGAGGGTACAATATCATGTTACATACATTGGTGCTTTTTGTCTAGGAGTTAACTTCTCCAATACTCGCATATTATATGAATCAACCTTTAATACTAGAATAGTATACCATTAGGGGAGAAGCTAATTCCTACACAAAAGATCAATGGTATACTATACTAGTATTAAAGGTCGATTCATATAATATACCAATATTAGAGGGAACAATTGATAGGAGACAGTGTGTTTCCTAACACTACAAATAATGCGAGCATTTTATTTAAACACAACAATGGAAGGTGAGATTTTGAAGACATTCATACTATTTTATAACATTCCATGTTGCAAAACCGCAGATGTTAAGAAGCAAGACAGTGTGTTTTCCAACACTACAAATAATACAAGCATTTTATTTAAACACAACAATGTAGTTTGATTTTGGGAGAAGAAATTCATACTATTTTGTAACATTCAATGTTGCAGAACCATACGTGTTAAGAAGCAAGCAACCCACCATGAGATAAACCTTTACATTTAAACAAGGAGATTCAAATAACTAAAACCCAACATTGTGTTTTCCAAATTGCAATTATTTTGTACACTTTTTCTTTTCAATCATGTGAAATTTAAACAAAACAATAGAAGGAAGGTGTTATTTTGAAGACATTCATATTTTTTTGTAACATTCCATGTTGCAAAACCATATGCATCAAGAAGCAAGACAGTGTGTTTTCCAACTATACAAATAATGTGAGCAATTTATTTGCTCCAATCAAGAGAAAGCTAACTACAAGACAAAAAGAACCTATGTATGTAACATGAGATTGAAATGGAATTTCACTTTCCTCATCTGATTCAACCAAATAACTACTCACGTTATTTACAGTGTTGGAAAACACACTGTCTCCATATAAGGTGTCAAGCAACAAGCAACCCATATAGTGTTGTAAAACCCTTTGCAACTGAGAGGAGATAGTGTGTTTTCCAACTCTACAAATAATGCGACCAATTTATTTGTTCCAATAAGATAAAGAAAGTGAAATGACATTTGTTCTTGGAGCATAACGAAATAAAACTCTTCATATCGAACTAACTGAAATGGGACAGTGTGTTTTCCAACCCTCCAAAACAATCTATAACACTGTGCCTTGTAGGTTTCATAATACCTAATTTTTTCCAATTTCATTAAATTCTTGGCACCTTGTTTTTCTATTTCCAAATAATGGTTTCTAATAACACATTTTTTGGGGTTTTTTTCCATTCCAAAATTTAGTTTTTGGTTTCTAAGACCATGTTTTTTGAGGTTTTGTGCATTCCAAAATTTGGCAAAATTGGAAAACCAGAATACTGTAGGAAAGGAGACAAAAAATAAAAAACCATCGACACAAAAAACACATTAACATCCTTGCATTTCAAATAAATACCCCTTCTTCCAACGAAAACCTCGAAAAAAAAACATTTTATTTGTATTTCAAAAAAAACCCATTTTACAATTTTTTTGTTGGATTCAACAAAACCCATTTCATAGTTCAATTAGTTTCTTCACAATCCCTACAAAATAGCAAAATGGCACAAATAATGGTGGATATACCTACCTCCTATTGCTCTCATTCGTTCGGTCACCGTCGCCTATTGCTCGTGTGCGTTCGGCCGACTATTGCTCACCTTTGTTTGATCGTCGTTGCCTCTTGCTCGCTTGTGTTCTTTTCGCCACCTTAACTCCATCTCAATGATCGCACATCCCTCCTCATGGCTTCTTGTAACCCATTTCATTGCTTGCACCTCCCTCCGCAAAAAAATTTCAAAATGAAATGAAGAAAATGGCAGACCAAAACAAAATAAAATGTGGAAAATAGTTAGGATTTCTTGACTTTCCCATTGGGGCTGCACATCCTTTTTTGGCGTTCGACACATGATGACATGGGGCTACTGATCCGTCAAGTCTTTCCATCTTTCCATCAGTGTCTTTTTTTCCACTGCGTGGGATGGGGGATGTGGGGGTACAATATTATGTTATATACATATATAACATAAGATGCTTTTTGTCTAGGAGTTAGCTTTCTCCAGCTATAAATTGGTGGCTAATTCAATTCCTTTTTTAATTAGTTCCTTGTCAAATCACTATAATGCCTCTACTTTATGTATAAGCCAATTCCCAACTCCATAAGATCTTGCTTAAGTATTAATTTTTCCAAACTTAATTCACATGTTCACCCACACCCTTACTAACATGTCTTAAACCTTGCGAGATCATATGCACTTGCTCTTGCATTTATTTGAGTATGATCCTGAGATGCACACCTGTATACTTAGTTGACATCACTCAATCTTGGCTAATGAATTTGGATCATGGTGGTGCAATTCCTGATAAATGAGTTAATTTTTTTACACAAGCACTTCCTCCTTAATTTTGCATAGACAGGTAAAATTTAAATCAATTATCATTTCATGCTTTGGAGAGAGATATTATTTCCGCCCTAGAATTCACTCCTAGATTTCAAATGATCTTGCATTCAATGTGGACATACCACCCTTTACCCCGTGTTTTGCTCTATAAATTTGGATAGAATGCACTTAATCAAAATACTCTACTAATTCAATAGACTCTACCCCATGGATACCCCCATTTTCTTGACTAGCTCAAGGAGGAAATCTACCTTCCTTGGCCGAATTACCAACCAGAGGCTAAGGAAAGTATTCTTCATTCAAACTCACATGGCTCGGGTGGCGCTATGCATGATGCTCAGCAATGACTTTATGGAACACTAAAAGGTCAATTCTGACCTATCTTCACGCTTCATCACCTTGTTGCTAGATATTGGGCTCTCTTGGGAGGAGGTTCTTACCATTGTAAACTTAGTGGTTAGTCTTGATTACTTTGGTAATCTAGACTACATCTTAGCTACTACATATCCCAAGGTAGGCATCCCAGCTATGAGGGAAATTCCTCGGTACCTTAACAATGGAGTAGTGGCTCCCTTGATTCCCTTGGTCAAGAATTTGCTCAGTGTCAACCTCGACGCACATTGACACGACACACATTGACATGACACACACTTGGGGTACCTACTTTTTCTTAATGAAGCTCAATAGATTGACTAGATATGCACTGTGGTGGATTTTGGCTCCCTGTTTTGTGAAACCTTAATTAACATTTACACATCAATTTTGCAATATCACTAATCTATAGAAATATATTTGTGAATACGATTAATGCTAAGCTTTCAGTGTTCAATCTTGTATTTTCTTCTTATTATGGTGTAATTGTTTTAAATTTTAAATTGAAGTATGTATTTTAGATATTTTGGTTATGCAGGCACTTAATTAAGCCCCTTTTGACATGAAAGATTTAGAATTAAGAGAGGAACACACCAACTCGACCTACCCTAACCCTAATATTTATAGACCTACTAGCCAAAACTAACCCTAACCTAACACTAACCCTAATTCTAATTAGATTAGAACCAAATATTTTAATTATGGCATAGCTTCAACTTGAACAAGAGTGTTTCCTCCTCATGGACTAATCCCACTACACTTTTGGTTCTCAATTTAGCAAACTTGTCCTTGAATTCTGTTGCATACTTTCCAATTATTTGATCAAAGTTGGCCTTCCAAATACACATCAATTTTCTATTTTTGAAATGAGTTTGTGTGGAATGAAACACATATTTCCCAATTATTTATACAATGTGGACATAAACAACATGAATGATCACTTGTTCTAAGTAATGCTCATCACCATTGAACTCCAAGTTTTGGTGTAATTCCTTATCGTGAATTTTAGGAATATTCTTTTAATTCTAGATTTGAATGTTCACCATCGAGAAATTCCCTTTAACTCCCAGTGATTTATTTGGGTGCATATTTTTTCCTTTCTTATCATAAGACCAATCTCAATTAGTACGTTATTAGAGGCAATTTCTTGATTACTTTCTTTTCATGAACTAGGATTAAAACTACATCATTAATTGGGAAAATAAAAGATTGATATTCTAATTGTAATGTTGAATCACAAAAAATTTCCCTTTTCAAACATAGTTCTAAATACCCTTTCTACGACATCATATTCAACAATTTAGGGTTTTATGGATATTCACTTCCATTTGGAACACCTTCTTGATTTCTTTTTCGTTTGTCTTCTTCTCGGGGAATTTGAGGTATTGTGGTATTCCACTCCTTTTCCTATAGAATTCCTTTAACTTCCATAGGGAACCTCCAATATGCATACTTACAACATTTAGATTCATTAATCCTAGGGACCATATTAACAATGATTTGTAACTAGATTTCTCTAATTCTATCCTGATTGACGTAAGTTTGACAAATCCTTAACTCTTTTCCTACACAAGAATGCCTCAATTAAGGGGATTAATTTGTTAATAGCCAAGCTCATCCTAGTTAGGAAATTTGTACAATTAATATCACTATGTTCTTTTGTGTCATGAATTCAACATCTGTCCATCCATCCAAAATTAAGCAAGTTTTTTAGGGTAGAGTCTTTTGTTTAAGGTTTTCTGAACAATTAAAATATCCATAACCTAAAAAGTTTCCCTAAGGATTATTTCAATCCTAGGGCTCTCATTGTCAAAGGTATATTTTTCATTTTTCTTAGTATAAGGCCCTCCTTCTAGCGCCAATTTTGTTGATATGGTTGTTACACACACAACAACATGCAGATAAAGTTTTGCTACTTGAACAACAAAACCTATCTTTCTTGAAAGAATCAGCAAATTTCCTTGGTTAAGAAATCTTAGCTATCCCAAGGCTCGAGAATGTCAGGTCTTGACTCACTAGGTTCACTTAGGGTTCATTGTGAAATTGTTGTTAAACATAAGGGGCCTGTTGGTTTTAACAAATATTTTAACTTTGAATAATCTATTAAAGTAAAGATCTCAACAAGTAGAGCATGCATTACCTTTCAAACTTCATTAATCCAAGTAATTTAAAAGAAAACTATGAGAAGATTAGGATTAAAAGGGAAAGGGGCCCAAGAAAGTAATGAGTTCCAATTATTATCCACATTTACAGAGAAACTAATAAACCATAGCATCAACTATATTGTATTTCACCAAAATGCTTCACAACTACATATAAAATAATGCACAAAGTTTAAAGAAAAGAACTTTTCACCACCAAAATAACATCAAAATGCACCCAAATTTGGTGCAACAAATTGAATCTTCTGATAGGAGTAAACAACATATAGTTATGAAATATTTATGATTTGGAATAACCTTCAAATTGATTTAGTATTAGAAATCTCTACTGTAAATACAAGTTTTATGTTGGAATTGAAAAAAAAGCATGACATAAACATAAAATTGGTGATGTTCCAACTTTAAGTCTAATCGATTCAACAAATTTTGATCCATAAAAAGGAACAATTCCCCACCTTTTATAGAACACAAGGCAAGAGTTGTTCATGAAAGCACATGGCTAAGAGAAAACAAGCAAATCAAAATAAAACACGTGCAAAAGAGCATAGGTGGCACTTTAGCATATATTTTCTACATTCACTATGGTGATGACCTTTAGGTTCCTTTAGTCTTCAAAACGCGAGAAAAAAACACCAGCCTTTTCCTTTCAAAATCCTCGATTTTGATGATTAGTTCCTCTTTTGAGAAAAATAACTACAAGTGGAAGTCGAGAAAAACCTTTATTTCTACTAGCAAGCCAAAACCCTGAGTCCTCTTTTCATTCGGTTTTTGCTATTTTCCTTCAGTCATCACATCTGGGTTTCATACTTGTTACTGGGACTGCCTTATCCTTCTTCTCTTTATTGTTCCTGTGAGAATTAACTCGCACCGACACTTGCATTTGCTTTCATAATTCACCATCTTTTAATGACTTGCATTGCATGACATTACATCACCAGTGAAATATTATGCATTCAATTATTTCGTCAAAATAAATAACTATTAAAATTGGTGTTAATCCACTGAATCCTTTTGCAAAGCATGCTTATGATTATAATAATGATAAATTTAGCTTCCTTGGATTTTAAAGGTTTTCGATAATTTAAACCTCATTGGGAATTAAAGGTATAACATGAAGATGTTGGGGATTTCCTTTTCCACAAGATCTCCCTAAAACTCTAGTTACCCACCCTTTCAGACTATATTTTACCTGACCTCGGTAATCGATACATCCCATTTGATTAAGCCAATCACATCTTGGCCTATTTTCTTTACACATTTAATGCTACTATCAATTCATACCTTGCTAAATTATCCACCCGACTAGACAAATTTATTAGGTACTCTCGAGCATCTCAATCTAAGAAAACTTATCCACCTGATCCTGAGGTGATTAACTCCCCAAAACACTTTACTCGGCTAAAATTTTACATGCTACTTGGCTTGGGTAACCCCTTTTTGGATTTACACTCCACGTGCACATACTTATGAATTTTATGCCAACTCCCTTGGTTTTTCACTTTTACTTAGACAATCGAGTACTTTGAAATTTGGGTCCCCATGCTACTAAAGGTAACTTGGGGTGTGTTGTGTGACCACACAACAAGAGTGTTCTCAAGATTGCTTGTAATCCAGTGTTTCATGAAAAAATTGAGCACATTGAAGTTGATTGCCACTTCTTTCGAGAATATGTTCAAAACAATATATTCATCTCCAAATCTTCTCTACTTAGGAACAACGTATTGATATCTTCACCAAACCTCTTGGAAGTGTGAAGTTTGATAATTTTTAGGATTCTCTTGTCAATAATTTGCAACAATGATGTAATAAGGGGGGAATTTTGGATATTCCATCATTTACTCGTATAGTTTGGTTTGTCATTGTTTATCTATTTTTTAATCATTTTTTAATTTGTTAATAATTTGTTATAGTTTGTTAGTCTATATTAGATACTATTTGTTATTTGTTAGTTTCATATGGAACCCATAAGTTCCTAATTTGTAACTATTGCATAACTATTTTATAGCTATATATACTTATTATTATGTAATACAAGTTGAATTAGCATCATAAAATTTGTTATTATCAAGATAATATCTAACCATTTTAACTTCTTGCAATAATACATAATATAATCAGCCTCTAAATTAACATAATGACTTTACCATATAGTTTCTATCTGTATAGGAGTGAATTTGCACCCCTTGTGGTAATTCCCCTATTACCCTTCTCCACTTTAGAAAACCAAGCTCAAAGGCTTAATTCCACCTAATCCCACTGCTTTTGTCACACTTGGTGCCTGTTTTGAGTGTTTGTGGAGGCGTTTCTGTCAGGGACACCCGTGCAATGTCCTTGGCAGATTCTCATGGCTGAATTTGCAGAGGCATTACACTTCTCATTGGGAGTCAAGTTGTAATGCCCCCTTCGGCCGACCGACCCAAATATGGCCATTTTTCTCCATCTTCTCTTCAAATTCATTCCTTGAACAAGCATTTCAGCCTCTTATCATTCAATTGATCTTCTATAATCACTCCACAAGCTTCAACACACTCTTTTGCACCCACTTCAAGCTTTCAAGTAGGATTCTTACACTCCATTGCAACAAATCTATCACTCCATCACTTTGGTAGATCAAGTTGGGGACAAACACCATTGCAATAGAGGCTCGAGTACTCTCATTTTCTCCCCCAAGCAGCCTTGAGTGCTCTTGGTGGAGGTGGTAAGCTCCCTTTCCTCTCCTCTATCACTTGGTTGAGTTAGCACATTTACTATTTTGTAGTGCTTTAGTGCTCTTTACTACATTATTTTCTTTATCTCGCTTTCTTGGCTATCCGTGGAGGTGGAAACACCTAAACGGGGGTTTGACTAAGGCATGCCCCTATACAACCACCCAACATTTTCCTCTTTTTGTGTGTATGAGTATGTGCTTCGTGGAGCTAGGTGGTGAATAGGATCTTCTACAAAATCATCTTCGTCACCCTAGCTTTGGTATATTTGCATTATCACCTTCATTTGTACTTTTTCGTATTTCATAGTGTTGTTTTGCTCTTTTAGAAGTCGCTAGCTAGGCTGCTAGCTTGTTTTATGCTAGTTCACATTGTACTTTCGGTCCTCTGGTCGTACAGACACCAGCACACCTAAGAGACGCTAGTGCACCATGATATCGTCTGAAACTATGCTTTCATCCTTGGACAGAGAGCTATCTGAGATACAGTGTTGAGCTCAAAAACCAACTCGCCTAGCCTCATTTCGAATCTCAGGATTGCAAAGTGGTTGTAGGGATTTATAGTCTTCATCATTCTCATCCTCATATCCTAACACCCTATTTAGTTGAGGTAAGTTAGGGTAGCCTTCCGCATCTTGGCCCTTCGTGACTTTGGGCCTTGCACGTGGTGGTCCCCCTCTCTTACATTTTTTTTGAACCTGACATGAACCAATGTCTATTCATCCATCGGTGTTGAGACCTCTCCCATGTACTTCGTGACTATCATGTTCTTGAGTGCTATGAAGGTTTATGAGCATCGCAACCCAGTCCACAAATTTTGGGTATATCATTAGGAGAAGTATACTACAAATCCCGATGGAAAGGATGAAGGTCTCTATTGGGTTATCTACATGCCTTTTCTTTGGTCCCACCATTAGTGTGGCCACACAAGAGTGATTTTTGAGGAACAAGATGGGATTCATTGACGAGACCAATCATGTTCCCACTCCCCCTGCATCTCCTACACCATCGTCAGTAGATGAGTATGAGGCCGTTAAAATTCTTGCAAAGTATGTCTTTGCCCTCACTAAAGGGTTGGGTGACTTAGAAAATCACTTGGAAAGAAATTTGAAGATGGCTAGAGCTGCTCAGGTTGTCAGCAAGTTAAAACATATGATGGATAAAGATCAAACAGGCATAGAGCTTCTAACTAGCCTTCTTAGTCTCATTGAAGCATGTGCTCCTTCAAAAAATTCTAGCTTTGTACAAGGAGCCGCTTTTGAAGAACATGAGTGATAGTTAGGAGTATCGATGCCTCCCACATCCATTTATATGGCCGATGCGGTCTGCTCTATCAATATACCTTATGTCTTCGAACAACCTGAAACTATCAAAGTAAATAGGGTCCCCTTGGGCTTTAGCTTCACCCCCCTGTCACCTCTAGTGGTGAAGGTTTTAGCGGGATTAGTGGTGGGGGATTTGGTAGTGGTGGTGGATTTGGTATTGGAGGTGGCTTCGATGGAGGTCATGGTGGTTGCTTCAGTGGAGGCCCTATTGGTGGCGGTGGCTCTGGTAGTGGTTCTGGTAGAGGTCATATCGGTGGCAGCTCTAGAGGTGGCTTTGGCGGTGGTTTTGGAGGAGGTTCCTCTAGCCCTCTGTCTTCTAATGACCCCATTCTAAACACTCTTCTTTAGAATATGGGTAAGATGTAGAGCCAGTTAGTGAGTCTTTCCTAAGCCTCTACTCAGCCTATCTTCTAGCCCTTCTTCTGTCATAGTTAATTGTCAGTTGCAATATTAAACACTCCCTTCCCCCAAGGAATGGAGATCCCTAAGTTCAAAAATTATGGTGGGAAAGGTGATCCACAGACACATGTGTCCGCCTTTAATGCCCTGTGTACAGACTTGTTCCATCACGATGCATTGATGGCTAAACTGTTTCCCTGTTCTCTCAAGGACACAACGCTCGAGTGGTACTGTTCCTTGCCTGACAAGTCCATTTTCTCATTTTACCAACTTGTAAATCAATTCCTTAGATAATTTCAAGCAAACATTGAGTCAAAGATGACCTTTTCAGATCTTGTCTGATGTAAACAAGGAGATAACAAAAAAATGATTGATTTCATAGCGCGATATCAAGCACTTCTTTCACAAATCTCATATCAGCTACCTGATTTTGACGTGCAAAAGGTATTCACAAGGAACTTACAAAGGCCTTGGTAAGAGAGGTTTTCCCTTATGAAATACCCTTCTTTTGCGCACTTGTGTGCAACCTTATGAGAATACCAACATACGGTTGTTCAGTTTAAGGGATCCTCCTCATGCTCCCATTCTAAGGGAAAGTCCACCATATCAATCTATGGGAAAGGTAAGGCCATTATGAATGTAGTTTCCGCTACTGATAACAATGGCCTCAGGCATAACCAAAGTTCACAAATTTATCAGATTCCTATTCTTCTATCTTGCAGAAGTTGTTGAAGGATAAGATCATAACTTTGCTGAGTCCTAAGCCTATTAAGGAACCTTACCCTAATTGGTATGATGAAAAAACTTATTTCCAATACCATTGGGTTAATGGGCATGATACCAAACATTGTATGTGGCTGTTTCATGAGATACAAGACCGCATAAAAGATGATACCATTCACCTTGATGGGAGTAAACAAAATGCTAACAAATCAGCAGCGAAAGCTAAAAGTGAATTGTAGATATACACAGGCCTGTTTCTGTCACACTCTTCTAACATGATTGTAGATCCCACTGATTCTACTACTCAACTCTGGGCCTATGTTACATGGTTATGGTGACTTCCACTACTCCACCTACACCCGGTTCATCGGACATTACATTCACATCACAATATTTTCCCTTAAACAATAAACCCTCGCTTCTCTACATTTCCGCTTGCGTCAATGGTAATATGGTGATAGGAGTCTTGATAGACCCCACGAGCCATGTGAATATTATCACTAAAGAAACATTAGTACTAAATTCATTACAAAAGGAAAAATATGAAGAAATAAAATCTACCATCTGTGCGCATGATGGTATGTATCTCAAACCTTATGGCTTGATAACTTTGTCCGTCTTGGTTGGACCTAGGGTTGTTGACATAGTTTTCGATGTTATCCCATAGTCAGATCTATTCAAGCTAAAGCTAGGCATACCTTGGTTAGCTTCCATGAATGGAATTACCTCTATTATTCACAAGTGTTTAAAATTTTCCCATGAAGGTGTCATGCATGTAGTGCATGACACTTGATATCAGCCCTTGGTGTCCCATGGTGGATATCCGTTGGATCACTTTTGGCCCTCCCTAGTTGGTTTGCTTCCTTTGAGAATAGACCTACTTTACAAGAATTATTTGAAGTATAAAACTAGGGGTCAAGGATAGCCAAAACTAACCCTTCCTATGGTAAAACAATCGATTGCCTCCTCTTCTTGAGAGGAAAAGGGGAACCCTATATCGACTACTCCCTCTTCCTAAAAGGAAAGGATAATTCCACGCTGACTCCCTCTCCTCCTTGTAAAGGTAAAGAGAAGGTTTCCTTCTCCCGAACTACCTCGTCCTCTCCCATTTCTTGGGAAGAGTATTGGATGAGTCAGCCTAACGACTATCTGTTGAGTTCGATGATTCCTCCTTGGCATAGGCCTAAGCTCAGGATCACGGATCTCCCTAATGAATACCCTAGACCATGGTACTACTTATATGGTAGAAAGAAAGGTTCCCAAAGGTAATTTGATTCGCGGCCTCCTACTGCTCCTGCTCCCAAGGAAGTGAACATGAAGAGGCCCGTTGCTGAGGCTCTTGAGTTGACTCCTCCTACTGCTCCTCAAAATGTTCCTCTTGCTCCTATTCAATAATCCATTCCTCCATCAGAAATGACTATAGTGGACATTCCCATGGTTGAGTAGGAGCCTTCTATTCCTTCACAGCCTCTGGTCTCCAACTCAAAGAGTCGAAGAAATTTCCTTACACGCGAGTGCAAGCACTGGCGAAAGGCCCTCTTGGTTGAGCAGGCCACCTCGCAAAAGAAGGAAGAAGAAGTGACCACCCCTACTTCAAGGCCTCCTACAGTTTTACCCTCCTCCCTTCCTTCTGCTTCTCTTCAGTCTAGTTTTGCATCGCTTCTAGCTTTTTTTGTTAGTGTGAACACATCTAACCCCAAGGGGGTATAGATGTTCATCACTCCTTTGGTGGAGCCACCTTTGCTAATCTCCATTATGGCTATCCAACCTTTCCAAAAGCTTGTGGATATGATTAATACTTCAGTTGTATCTATTGTGGTTCTTTCCTCCTCTTCCTCTGCACCTCTAACCTCGTATGTGGGGAGTTCATCTACTCCGATGAAGAAAAAGGTGGAGTGTGGTCCTTCCGGAAATGAAGGACATAAGAGGAGCCCACCTTCCCCACAAGGTGGCCCTACATTGACTTATTCTATCTTGGTGATGGAACCAATCCCAGCTTCCCCTAAGTTTGTCACTGCTTCTAAGTCATTTGGCAAGCCCAGCGGTGACTCTCGGGTGCAACTTGCTCTGTCCACTAAAGTTAGACATGACACTCTTGTGGGGTGAATGTTTAACTCTATGGATTAAGTTTCGACCTTGTTAGCGATCTTCACAAAGTCACTAACCCCGCCTCCACAAGAGCTTGGTGGAGAGGACCTCTAGGGGACCTCTTCCTTGGCCCTTGTTGCGGGAGGGCCGGATGCTCCTCCTCTTAACATCCCACCATTGCAGGCTCATCCTCTATGCCCCTATGATGACCTAGAGTGGGAAGCATATGACCTCTTGATCGATCAATGTTAGGAGAAGACCTCTTCTTGATCTTTTGTGTGTGTGTTTTGTGATGTGTTCCCCCGTGATCATGCTATATGTGCCTGGATGACCCTTGTCACCCTATTGGTGCTTGGATACAAGCATGGTTTTTGTGTCATAAACCTTCTTCTATTTGTATCATCATTCTTCCATGTTTGTGCTTAATTTTCAATAAATTGGGGATGATGCAAAGTGTTCGGGGCATTTGGGCTTCCCTTCCATGTTGACCCAATTTTTTATTTTACTTTGTTTTCTATGCATTCTTCTTGATTTTCTTGTGGATTGATGATCTTTCACCTTGCACCACGGTTACCTATTATTCATATGAGCTTGGAAAGATCTGATCCTGCTAAACTAGATCCCCTTGTGCCCTTTGTTTGTTTTGTCTTTCTCTTTATCTTTCTCTCTTCTTTGCTTGAGTTGCCTCTCTCATGTGTGACAATGCTTTTCTTCAACATTTCGATCTTCAGAAAGTGCATTTGTTTCCAATGAATCCTTTCTCGAAGATCTTCACAAACCTTCTTTAGAATCACATTCTCGACTTGGAACCCTAATGGAACATGTTTCCTTCATCACGGGTTCATAAAGAAAGGACTTGGAAACCTTCCTCCGAAGTGGGAACAACTTTGACCTTCCCCTCACGTGGGGGAATATTCTTCCTTTCGAATTCCTTGATGAATTGAACATATTTTGAAGAGATTCCTTGATGATGGATCACTCTAAGAAATAAAACATTTGCTTTCGAATCGTGTGCCCCTTGAGTGGACCCTCTTCTTCACGGTGGGTTCCTGAGGGACCCCCTTTGAAGGATCTTATCTTGATTGAAATTATTTGCATCTATCTTGGGAGCAACCTAACTAGACCTCGCCTTTCAAACAACGCGTCCCTTGAGTGGACCCCTCTTCTTTTGAAGGGTTCCTGAGGGACCCCTTTGAAAGACTTCCTAATTATCGATGGTCTGTGTGACTATCTACTTACTTGCTTACTTGGCCTCTTCCTGACTCTACAAAGTCCTCTTTATTGGGTTTCCTCCATGCTAGAGTTCTTGGGGGATACCTTCCCTATAGGTATGAGAGCCTATAGGGTGCTTCCTTTGGGTTTCCTCCATGCTATAGTTTTTGGGGGATGCCTTCCTTGTAGGTCTGTGGGCCTGTAGGGCGCTTGCTTCATAGGGTATCCTCCATGCTAGAGTTTTTGGGGGACACCTTCCTTGTAGGTCCATGGGCCTGTAAGGCACTTTCTTCCTTCAACTTCATAGTTTCAAGCAACTATGAATCCCTTTTCTTGTCTTGCACCTTCAGTTTTTCCAAATTGTGGTATGCTTCCTTGAGAATTCAGGTATACATTTCTAACCTTACTCCTTCCTTGATCTACTTTACAGAGCACTCATCAGTACTTTTGCTCGCTAAAGTGAGAGAAAAATGTATAGGAGTGAATTTTCACCCCTTGTGGTAATTCCCCTATTACCCTTCTCCACTTTAGAAAACCAAGTTCAAAGGCTTAATTCCACCTAAGCCTGCTACTTTTGTCACACTTGGTGCCTGTTTTGAGCATCGGTGGAGGAGTTTCTGTCGGGGATTCCCACATGACACACAAATGTTTGTGTGACACACTTACATCCCTGATAGATTCTCGCGGTTGAATCTACAGAGGCATTATAGTTCTCATTGGGAGTCAAGTTGTAATGCCCCCTTCGGCCAACTGACTTGAATATGGCCATTTTCCTCCATCTTCTCTTCAAATTCATTCCTTGAACAAGAATTTAAGCCTCTTAGCATTCAATTGATCTTCTACAATCACTCCACAAACTTCAACACACTCTTTTGCACCCACTTCAAGCTTTCAAGCAACATTCTTACACTCCATTGCAACAAATCTATCACTCCATCACTTCGGTAGAGAAAGTTGGGGACAAACACCATTGCAATAGAGGCTCAAGTACTCTCAATTTCTCCCCCAAGTAGCCTTGAGTGCTCTTGGTGGAGGTGGTAAGCTCCCTTTCCTCTCCTCTATCAGTTAGTTGAGTTAACACATTTACTATTTTGTAGTGCTTTAGTGCTCTTTACTACATTGTTTTCTTTATCTTGATTTCTTGGTTGTCCATGGAGGTGGAAACACCTAAACAAGGGTCTGACTGAGGTAGGCCCCTATACAACCACCCAACATTTTCCTCTTTCTATGTGTAGGATTACGTGCTTCGCGAAGCTAGCTAGCGAATAGAATCTTCTACGAAATCATCTTCGTCACCCTAGCTTTGGTATATTTGATTTATCACCTTTGTTTGTACTTTTCGTATTTCATATTGTTGTTTTTCTCTTTTAGAAGTCACTAGTTAGGCTGCTAGCTTTTTTTTTGCTAGTTCACATTGTACTTTCGGTCCTCTGGTTGTATGAATTCTAGTGCACCTAAGAGATACCAGTGCATCGCGCTATCCTCTCAACATTTTGCTTTCATCTTGAGACATAGAGCTATCCGAGATAGTGTTGAGCTCGAAAACCAGCTCACCTAGCCTCATTTCAAATCTTGGGGTTGCATAGCGGATGTAGGACTGTATAGTCTTCATCATTCTCATCCTCATATCCTAACACCCCATTTAGCTGAGGTAAGTTAGGGTAGCCTTCCGCATCTTCACCCTCTATGACCTGGGGCCTTGCATGTGGTGGTCCCCCTCTCTTACACTATCATATTCCTCTAGGCCTTTGACATTCCAAGTTAAAAAATTCATCACAACATGAAAAGAGGAAAATATGGGCATCAATATGGAGGGAGTTGGGGGATTTCTCCACAATTAGTCAACCTTCCAAAGCAATAAGGGAGTGAAATATTATTTAATCCTTCCTCTAAAACACCACTCTTTTACTCTTCCAATTCCACTTCACTTTCCTTAGAAATATATTTATTTTTTCCTTTTATAATTCTTGATACAATTAAGCCCTTTTTCTATAACATATCCCCAATACCGTGATGTAGGGAAGGCTTACTAATAAAATAATTCACAAAATATTTAGGAGTGTCCAAAGTTCTTTCATTATTATCATTTAATTTCACACCCTATGTGACTAATTAGAGACATTGACAAATTTAGCAATGCAAGTCTAAGCACATAAGTTGGTAGGACCAATTATTGTACATGATGTGAATTATTGGTGTGATGTGTGAAGTCATGGTGGACCCTTATGTTTGCCACTTAAATAAAGTATTTTGTACAAGGATGATACTGTCAGCCATCATGGTATGATATTCCTCCTTGATTGAAATAAAGAAAAGATAATGGGAATATTTGTAAAGGAATACCAATGTTAGTGATTTATGGCTGATAAATCTCCTTTTTGTGTCAACCAGTTTACTTGGTATCATAAGTTAGATTCCCTTTTACCTTCTAATCAGGTCATGTTAGAATATTATAAATTAGCCTTTACAAAAGCATTATGACAAAGGGGGGCATCAGAGTCTTTGAGTCCTAAAGTCTAGAGTCTAGTCTCTCTACTTGTGATTGAGTATGCTCTATCTATGTGTATAATTGTGATATGAGAAATCAGAAAGATAACTTGAAAAATGTATCTTTTGTAATAGTTTCTTTTGTAATAATATTCAGAAGCCACAACCATTCGACCGTCGGCCTTCGCCGCTACTTGCTATCAAATCTTAGATCTTTTATAATCTATTGACTTAAAAAAGAATGGTATTAGAGCCATAACCATTAGGACCAAACCCACATTGTTAAAATTATCCATTCACCCAAAAATCCATACAAAACCATGATCTTCTAGAAATTTCCAGAATCAACATAAAGTCATGTCTGAAGAATGTTTTAATGTTATCAAATTAATCATAATAGTATTTTTTCTTGCAGGAATCTTATTGGCCATGGCTTTAATTTGGAGTGATCATATGTAGTCTTCATCAAAGAATTATCCTTGAGTAAATTCTTCTTCTTCTAACCATTAGCCTAGTAAACTGTCTGTTTCTGATAAGGTGTATTGAGGAAGTCATCTAGAGTGCGAAGAGTTTAACTCTGTAGGATTTCACTTCAATGTTGAGATTTGAGCCTCTTTATCATATATTTAGTTATTGTTGTTTGTTGAATTATTGTTTTGTCTCTCCTTATTGGATTGAGTTTTCCTACTTTCTCATAAAACCCCTGTAAGCTTACTCTAGATTGTCCCAACTCCTCACTCCTAAATAAATGGTTGAGACCCATAGTTTTACTCCCTATGGTTTTGATGAAGAGTTCTCAGGAAGAGAATTTTCTTGCAGTACTATATATCTAGAGGTTATATATGATGAATACAATAATGAAGACTCAGACATTAGCTATCCAAATGAAGAAGAATGAAATAAAGAATCAAAAGCAACATGCTCAAGCTGTTACTTAGAAGATGCAAAAAATACAAAAGATACAAAAGAAGTGAATAAAGATATTTCAATTTTAGAGTCAGGATCTTTGACAAAATTAGAAAGATTATGTTCTTGTTCTAGAACTACAACAAAGTCTGAGACAATTGGATTAGAGGACGAGAAGGATGGTGAATTTATTTCTCCCTTTCTACAGAATAATGAAGAAAGTTTCAGACAACAAAAAAAACAAGAACAAGATCATGTGATGTATGCCCAATCTGCTATAGATCCCTTATTTATTTATTATTTTTTGAGTTTGTTATATTGTTACCATATTTTTTTGTTGTATATTACCTTTCATTAAGAAATTATCTCAGGTTATGTCTTTCCCTATCAAACATGTCATAAGAATCAAGTTAGAAGGGTTTAGAAGAAATTTTATAGCTTTAATAGTTATAGGTTCTTGTATTAGTCTAGCTAAGAGTCATGTCTTGCCATTTATATATTGGAGTCAACAAAAAATATATGTTCAAGGTCTTCACATTATACAAACCATGAAGAAAAGGGCCTGTAATATTTTAGTCAACTTAGGAGATTTCTATGTTTTATGTTCTTTATGGCAATAGGAGAATATGGAAACTAATATCATCTTAGGATGGGATTTTCTAAGCCAGTTTAAGTTCTTTTCCTTTTTTGAGTCTAGTATAGTCCTAGGAAACCATATGAAAATACCATTTCATTATCTTCCCCAAACCATTCAATCTATCTATATGATATGAATATTTGATGGCCAAGGAAATCTTCTTCTAGAAGATCCATAGTCTTCTCTTATACGGAGGATCAAGGAACTCCCCGAAGCTTGTCAAAGAATAGTTTTAGAAGATTTTCTTTATAAGAATCCATTCTCTATATTCCAGAATGATGGATGGGGAAATATCCAGACTATCACAGACACTCATCACTCATCAAATGGTAATCATGTCATGTGCTCCCAGTAGTGCATAATTAATAGTTCTAAAAATCCTGGTGAGACAATACGAAATTGCTCACATTATTTTTAGATGCAAAGATATTACCAATCATTTTCCTCTTGGTTTCCATAATGTAGATAATCTAACTAGTATATTTAATACTAGTTGTAAAATTTTATTATCTCAAATGACACCTTACAAAGTTGCTTCACCACATATGCCACTATTAGATATTATATCTAGCAGTCCATTTTCCCTCTAGCCAACTTGAATGGGTGATAAAGCATACAAAGAATTCCATTCTTGGAGAATGGTACCATCCAATACTAGTCATTTTTCCCAAAAGATGATCAACACACAATTACCAATACCAATACATCATGGACTTTGACAATGTTTTCAACATACCTTGCATTTGGTTGTTACCTAATATTGGAAGATGGAGAATCCTTGAGTGGTATAATGGATGACAACACAACAGTGTGGTGGGATCAATTATTGTACATGATGTAAATTATTGATGTGATGTGTGAAGTCGTGGTGGACACTTATGTTTGCCACTTAAATAGAGTATGTTGTACAAGGATGACATTGTCGGCCATCATGGTATGATATTCCTCCCTAATTGAAATAAATAAAAGATAATGGGAATCTTTGTAAAGGACTATCAATGTTTGTGATTTATGGAAAATAAACCTCCTTTTTATGTCATCTGGTTTACCTAGTATCATAAGTCAGATTCCCTTTTACCTTCTAGTTTGGTCATGTTAGAATATTATAAATAAGCCCTTACAAAGCATTGTGAAAAGGGGGGCATCAGAGTCTTAGAGTCCTAAAGTCTAGATTCTAGTCTCTTTGTTTGTGATTGAGTATGCTCTATCTCTAGAGGTGTGTAATTGTGATATGAGATATCAAAAAGATAACTTGCACAAGGATGATCGTATTATCTTCAATATCTTCTTTTATATCTAGGGAGGAAGCATCTCAACATATCTAGCATCATTATCAATTCCAATACCTAAATTGTGTGTCATTCCATTTTCCTAGTTTTGATACACTTATGGAATATTAGTATCCTTTTTCCCAAGTGGAGGGAAATATGTTTTCAAGTGATCATCTTTTCTATAGAAGAAACATATATTTAAACCACCCAAACCCATAATTTTGCATAAAATTTTAGACATATATAACAAGATAGAAATAAAATCTAGTAGCTCAATGTTATTGTTTAAAGAAATCAAAACCATCATATTTATATGTGAAAGATATGATCTTGTTTCTTCCAATGTAATCACCTCACCATGGGTTTTAAAACCTACAAGAGAAAAAATAAAATACTAAGGGTGACATCACAAACCTCAATCCATTTAGGAGAGGAATTAAAAATTCTATCATTAGGATTTACAATGGAATTCCATGCAAAGACCTTAAAGACACCCAACATTCCAAAAAAGCTTAGCTAAACTATGCTTATGCATGTTAGTATTTTTTATATAGAAAAAGAAGAAACTCTTTTGAGTCATTCAACAAAAGAAAGCATAAATCCCTATTTTTTTGCCCCACATTGAAGCAAACTAGTTATCAAGAAATTTCTTTGAAGGTAAAGCTTTAAGAGTTAAACACACAGAGAAAATCCAAAAAAACTTCAAGATAATTTTTTCCTTTTCTAAAATTGCATACATCACCCCATTGTGTAATGTCCCTATTCACTCCCAAAACCACTACTCCACTTCCTAGAACCAAATATTTCTCACAAGGCTAGGATTATCATCATACAAGTGAAATCAACTCATCAACATACCTTGGAGGGTTGAAGGCCAACTCTATGAGAGTTAGATATATCTCCAACTCTATGAGATTGATTTATATATATCCTATGCTTCGAGCTCAACTTAGACTCAGGAGGGTATTCCCAGGGGTATACCTTAACTCATATTGAAATCACATAAAATAAATAATAATAGAATAATGATAACCAAACCCAACTTGATGTCTTGGTCCTAAGAGGTATACTTTAAGCTAAGATTGAAGTGTAGGAGATATATCCCACTCCCATAGAGTTGACCTTCAACCCTCTATGATATGTTGATGAGTTGATTTCACTTGCATATGACAACCTAGGCCTTGTAAGTGAGATTTAGTTCTAGGAAATAGAGCAAAAATTTTGGGACCCAACAAAATTTGAGCATGGATGTGTTCCTTAAGTTAGAAAGACAAAGTGTAGAAAAAATTAAGGCTCTACAATCACAAAGACACCTTGTTGTTATAGAAAAATAATTTTCTTCATCCCACGGTATCCCACTTGATCCCATTTATATGCAACTTGACCTTTCTTGGGTCAATTATGAAAGGGCAATAATAAGACCTTCAATCTATAGATTGATGTCAAGGTTCAATGGGCATGTTCATTGGGAGGGGGATACACATGTTGGAGTGTTTTTAAATTTCATGGAAAAGTATCAATTTGACTATTAAGACGTGGATGAGATTTTTCACTAGGTAACTAGATGGAAAGGAAAAAATTGGTATGCTAGTTTCCTTGAGAATTATTTTTCTTCATAAATCAACTCGTGGTTGCATTTAAAGAAGAATTTTCTTTGCATCTAGGCCCTTCTACTCTTTTTGAAGAATTAGAAAACATTAGATGGCAAGAGGGAGAGTCCAACATAGATTTTAGTTACAAGGTTATTGTTTCTCTTTCCAAGATCCCAAATGATTTCCAACCTAAAACACCTACTCGTAATGATATATTTCTTAGAGCCTATGATGTTACTCTAGGTTATGACTCAATATGGGAAGGATTTAAGTTGGTTAACATGCAATAGGCTTATAGGTTCATTGATCTCATTGATGATTTGAGAAGGGATATGATTGCAAAATCTTTATCCTCAAGAATAAAAGTTGTTGGTGGTGAACATGCTATTGATGATAGAAATTGTATGGAGGTAGAATCAAGTAGAAGCACAATATCAAGTGATGTTTGTGTTTGCAGGTGGGTAGAAGAAGGTTATGGTGCATTGTATGAAAAAAATACATATGAAGATGATAGTGTGTACACCTACTTTAGCTAGATAAACCATCTATGGGTGATTGTAATAAAAAAAATAATGATGACCTCTAGCTTGGGAATGAGAGAAATGACCTTGTTGTTTGTTACAATAATATGGATAGTGAGGAAGATGTGCATGAAAATGATTTACCAAAGGAGCCATCTCGTGTAGTTGATTTTGAAATGCATGCATATGCAAGTGATGTAAATAATGAACAAGAAGATGTCTTTTTGTTTGATCTCTTTCTTTTCTTTTTTTATCTATTTTTCATATTTTTTGAAGTTGCTACTAATGGTTTGCATGAGCATAACATAAGCATAGTTGCACATGAAGAGACAAATACAGAGATACATGTTTATACAACTGACAATATTCAATATGAATATTTTACACTTGAATAATGTGAAGTGGGTAATCATATGGATGCATATGAGAGCCTCTTAGTTTGGTGTGCAACATGTCTTCATCAAGCATAATGCACTTCAAAAGGATCATATGTATGAAAGTGATGTTGCAGAGTTGAATGTGGAAGGAGAAGTGTGCCATAGGTCTAATTTTTGCAACACATGTGTCATAGTAGATTTCCAAGACAAGATTGAAATAGAGAGATAATTTGAAGAGTGTAGCTTTTCACCCAAAGTGTCTCTTGATCCAAAATGTTGTGCTAATGGAGATTGCATCAACATAAGTGACTCCATGGTATGCTAGTTTCCTGTTGTCACTCAGGTGAGTGGAATTGAATATGAATCCTTCCTTTGTGATGAGGATGTAGCTTCTCATAGTATGGATGACCACGTGTATGATTCTTGGTGTTTCATTTGGTCCCAACATACAACTTGTGATGGTGTTGAGCAGCAACAAGTTCTCTAGGTTGATGATTAACTAACTTCTCAAGTCTCTTATATGCCACAACTTTATTTTTTTTAGTTTGAGTTGTCAAAGGGTGAGTTTTCTCCTTGGGTAGATCAACTCAATGAAAATGAATATTTTTCTTTGCAATGTGAATTTGATGCATTCTCTTTTTGCCTCAATTCACCCAAGGAGGTTAGTAGGTATAAAATGTTAAAGTTCATTTTGGTGTTTATCTAAGTTTTTGATTGTTGCCCCTAGTTGCTATAAAGATAGAGGATACAATTCAAGGTAGTGTGGTGGCCTATCTTTTGTGGTTACCATACATTGGAAAGGTTAACAACGAGGCAAGTATTCACTTTTTTAGAGACAATCACAAGTTTGTGTTTGAAAAGAGAGGGCTACACTTGTTGTAGCTATGTGAAGGAAACAATTGTGGGTTGGGGAAAATCAATTCCTTCAATAGGGTGGTATTTGATAGAGGCAAGTAACATTATCCATCCTTTGTAGGCTTGGCCTGCACATTATGTTAAAATTTTATTTCACAACTATTATTTCATTGTCCTTGTGTTGGTATTGCTAATTGGTTATGAGTTATATCATTTACATAATTTTGTTGTCTGTCGTGTGTTAGTCTCATTCCTTTTGTTATCCATTTTCACTTGCCTGAAGATTCTAGATTCTCAATGTTTTTGCAAGAGACACACGTCCCCAACCAAAACCATTGTTGGGACTCAAATTCGTAGTATACTTATTTATTTTTCTTGAGTCCATTCCTTTTGTTTGTCTTTGTAGTATGTGACCTATTGTTAATAATTGATCAAATAAATTTCAAATCAGTCATGATACTTGAATGGTGCTTCTAGATGTTATGTTTGGCCCCATGTTCATGCCTTAGTAAAAAACCCAAGTTGCAGAATAAAAAATTGACTAAGTTTTTGTCAGGCCACAAGGTTTTAGTGTCATTCATTTAAGTATACTTTTCCTATTTACCTTGACTCCCCGCTTGTGCCTTTCCTAAATTTCCTAAATATGTATAAAAACTATTTTATCAGACCTTTGCATTCTCCCTTATTCTTCTATTTCTCCCTCCCATTCTCGACTCCCCAATTCCAATGCCTAAGTTCCTAAAGTCACTAAGTGTTAAGTCTATCAGACTTCAGCCTTTTGAAGTTCCCTCTCCCTTCACCCTCTTTTATCCCCTTGTCTTGTGTTTCCACAATTCTGGAAGTTTGAAGGCTTAAGTCATCTTCTATAGGATTTCAAGCCTTCACATTCTTCCATCGTGATTTGTCAGGCATTACGTTGTTGTCTCAATCCTTGATGCCCGATAAAGGTCTTCATAAATTCACCTAAGTCTGTCTCATGTCAATGTTTGGGGATCTTGATTCCGTCCTTCCTTTTTTTCATTTGTCAAAGGGTATCCTTGATCCCTGCCCCTTGATACCTCTCTTCTCCTTTCAGTCATGAATTCTTCTAAGTCTGTCAGAAGTTAGGATTCTGACTTTCTCTTCTCCCTCATCCCTCTTTGGCATGCTTCATGTCAAAAGCTTGACCCCCGACTTCCTGATTCCTCTTTCCATTTTGGCCCTTCGACATTTCAACAATTTCACTCCCTCCTTTTCCTTGCTGCCAGGAATTATGATGAATCCCAATGGCCTGACACCTGACCAGATGATTGTGCCAAGGCGTTGGGGTTTTCTCTATTTTTCTTCCAAATCTGGTTATTTTTTCATGGCTTGATTTCCGACTTGATGTTTTTCTAGGCGTCAGGGTGGATGTGGTGTTCTTCCAGCGGATTGGGTATGATTCATTAGGTATGGTTGAGCCACAATGCATAATGTCTATGCAGCCTACAAAACGGTCATTTGATCGTATTTATTAATTAATTAAAAATAAATAATGCATTGTATCTTTATTTTTAATTAATTAATAAATACAATCAAATGGTAGTTTTGTGTGTTGCTTAGACAATTTCGCCTAACACAGTGTCTTGTTGGGAAATCATTGGTTATCATGTTCTTCTTCTTAGTTTGTTGGTATGTGATCACACGGTAGGTTGACAACCCAATCCCCAATTACTTGTTCCTCTATTGAGGGTTTGCAGATTTTAATGCTTAGTCTTCCTAAGGCCCGATAATGTGCTAGTTAATATTTTAATCACTTTTTGGAGGTTGGATGGCATGTTTTCTCATCAACCTACTCCATCTACCAACATTTATGGTACCATTTGGATCAACTATTAGGAGTAAATTTTTGGGTCCTCCTTCAATCTACAATTCAATTCCCATGTTATTCAAAAATAAATTGTAGCCACATATTTTAATTATGAAAAATGGAACAATTAGGGTTTGACACCCTCAAGGTATAAAGGCATGATTTTGGATCATTTCAAAAGTAGGTTGGCTCAATATTGGTCTCTAGATGTCAAGGAAGGTGTAGGGAAACCATTGATGCTAGTCTAGTTCATTTTGTGGGTACAAGCCGCTGTAATAGAAGATTAATATTTCAAATGGGTTCTATTAAAAAATGTCTCCATTGCATTAGGTGTATGTTCAGGAAGATTTCTTGGTCATAACCATGCATTTTACTTTGTCACATTTGTTGGCACAAGTGTAAGATTGGGTAAGATGAATGTAACAACATTCTAAAAATGTTGCAAGTATTATAACAATCTCTCGCATTTTATACATGAATATATGTAGTTATGTTGTGGATTACTAAGTATGTTCTGTTGCAAAATTTCATGATCTACATTGTATGTAAATGCATTGCTTCATATTATTTTATTCCAACTTGTTCTCTTCAGGGTGCATTGTGACTCTATTCCCCAATGGATAAGCACTAATATGGAACCTAATCAATCTCACACATTCAATCAAACATAAATTAGTAATATAGGAGGAGTAGTTTCATGCATCCACAACCTCATATCATAACTAGTGATCTATCTTCAATGAGCCTCAAATGAATCTATCTCATGTGGGTTATGCTTGCACAGTTGCATTAGCTATATAGGGGTTTAGAGATAGTTATTTTTACTTAGTTCAGTGATACTTTGATAAATGCAACTAACTATTTAAGCAAGCAAGCGAGAACTTGAAATATTTGTTGGTACATGGATGCAATGGGTTTTTCCTTTCTTTGTACTTAGTTTCATTCTAATTTATTCTATAACTCTCTTGAGATTAATATCAACTCGGAAAATTTTGGATTTTTGGTGTGTTCTTCACATAGAGAGAGCTAGTTAACATAAGTTCAATCTCAAACAATAGATGGTATGTAATTATTAAAGTGGTGCAACTTTGGATCATAGTGTTAATTCAATGTGAGTTAAGGATTTATGGTATTTTGTGGTAATGTGTAGCATGAATTATAGAACTTGAGATTTTAATTAAAGGCATGCTTGACCTTGTTGAAGCCATGATGGAAATTGCAATAGGTTTGGATAAATTATAGTGACTACACCTCATAGAGAGTGATATGAATAAATTTTGAAGCATGTATGACATTATTAGAGCCCATGTGACAACTACTTAAGATAGGTGGATGATTTGGAATGTGTTTTGAGTCATGGGAGTTTTACCTTTGTTACCACAAGTTATGTAAATAATCTTAGTGATACCACAACATTGTTGTGATTCTTCTTCATAGTGTTACCTTCAATACCGTAGATTTATAATCAAATATTAAGACTTGGACCAATTGCAAGAGTTTCTAGACCAAAATATTTTTTTCGATTGGTAAAATGTCACAATATGATAAGTGTTCAGTTGTGTGATATATTTGATATTTCGAAAGGTAGTTGGGATGTGTGGTCAGTTGGTATTCCAAGAAACAACTCTAGTACATTTAACTAGCATTGCAAAAGGACTACATTGATAGCTAATAATGAGTAATTGATGTTGGTATATCTAAAATTGACATGTGTAGAGGTTTTCAACTATGTTTATATAGATCGAGAATAACAATATAAGGGATATGATTTATGTTTATAGATTAATATAATTTTTGGCTCTCTTTTGGTGTTTATTTTTGCTTGAAAGTGTTTCCTAGGTTAAATTGTTGTCTCATGTGTTTTATGGTTGTTTGAATCTTTCTCTTCCTCATTTTAGTCCTAATGAACTAATAAAAAAATCTCTAATTTGATCACATAATTTAAATTTCTATTCCAATCATTTAATATTTTACACATTGATATCTTCTACATAAACTGTATTATTGTCTATTAAACCTTGCACTTTATGTTTTAAAGTCACACACCCTTGATTATGAGGATTATTAACTTTATGAAAGTAACAAAGTGCATTCTCATTATAATTTTTTAGGTAACACTATAGTGAGATCTAATGGATGGACATGTGGAAGAGTAATGAAATTGAGGCTTAATAAATTTTGAAGCATAACATCCAAGGTCTATTGTAACTTGGTAAAATAATAATGGGAGTGGAAGTGGTAGATAGGATACTAGGAACACATTTAGTCATGGGACTAGTGTGGATAACATGTAAAGTAGGTGAAATAATAGTGTAATGAAAGGAATAGGGAATAAGAGAAAAGGTAGAAAGATCAAGATGAGAAGTAGGAATAACAATATTATCCAACATGGAAATGGGAGGTGTACAAAAAGACATAGCAAAACTAAAGAATAAAAGTAGGGAGTTTAAAAAAGGAAATGGATGGGTTAGGATGGGAGGGGAAGATGTGTCATTCAAAGAACTAGAAAAGGTAACCATGGTACTAATGTGTTGTAGCACCTCTAAACCAAATGGATTATTAATCAAGAAATCATGAAGGGCCTCAACCAAATGTGCACAACTATAAACGTTAGCCAAATTAGCAAGCTCATGTGCACTAACAATTCTTCATGATTAAAATGCTTTTCCTTATGCTCAATGGTAGTAGTAAAAATAGTAGTACCATGAAAAATATCATATGAGGATGTAGATGAGACCTTGCCGTGCAATCAATTCATAAAAACATAAAGAATGACATAAAAAGGAATGAAGATCTAATCTAAAATTAAAAATTAAAAAAAATGATCTTTAAATATATTAGAAAAAATACCTTAGAGGCCAAAATAAAGGTTGGATGAAAACAAAATCACTTAATGATAAAAACCCTAAAGAAGATATTTCAATGAAGAACAATAAAAAAGGGTAAATCAAAACCCAAAAGATCTTAAAAATTAAAAGTGTAATAAAAAAGGAAAATTTAAAACCCTAATGAAGAAGGAACAATCTTCAAGGTAAATTAAGCACCAAAACCTTAGATTGTGTCAGAATGTTGGGCTCACCAAATAAATGTGTGGTAAATAAATACACCTCACATAAATATCTTAGAAAAATTAATCAAATAATAGTGATAAACAAAACTGGTCTAGGATAAAGAGTTTCGACTAAAAAATTAAATGTTATTGAATTGATTAAATTTAAATAAATTATATATGATACATAACTCAAAATCAAGATGGAGGAATATATTGCTAAAGGTGATTTACCAATGTGTAGAACAAATGAGCCTTGACAAGATGAATGGCTCTTCATCTATCAACTAATTATATCTTGCTTTGGTTCAAACACACACCGACTCTTAATCTATCAACTAATTATATCTTGTTTTGGTTCAAAAATGCACTTGTGAAACTAAACTTTGTGCTTGTAGTAGTTAAGATGGTATGCAAAAAAGAATCTAACCTACATGAATGAACTAAAAAAGAATTGACAATTTTAATTCATGCGCCTTGGATTTTTTTACTCGTGTTTGAAGTGGGGTGGTGCCAAGTGACACTGTTTAGGAATTTTTTAGGCTTGGATTTAATCCTTTGGTCAAGCCCCTAAGTAGGCTGATTTCAAAGTAATTAGACTAACTATATCAAGATGAATGCCTCTTAATCTATCAACTAATTATATCTTGCTTTGGTTCAAATATGCACTTTTGATACTAAACTTTGTTCTTACAGAAGTTAACATGCCATGTACAAATGAATCTTTAACCTACATGAATGAACTAACAAAGAATTGAAAATTGTAGTGGATGTGCCTGGGATTGTTGTACTTGTGTTTGAAGTGGGGTGGTGTCAAGTGACACTTTTTGGGAACTTGATAGGCAAGGATTTGTTTTCCTTTGGTCAATCCCCTACACATGTTGATTTCAAAATAATCAGCCTAACTATATCAAGATGAGTGACTCTTAATCTATCAACTAACTATATCTTGCTTTGGTTCAAATATTCCCCTGTAAAACTAATATTTGTTGTTGTATAAGTTACCATAGCATGCAAAAATGAATCTAACCTACATGAATGAATTGAGAAATAATTGAAAATTGTAGTTGATGTGCCTTGGCTTGTTATATTTGTGTTTGAGGTGGGATGATGTCAAGTGACTATTTGGAAACTAGCTAGGAAAGGATTTGTTTTCCTTTGGTCAAGCCCCTAGGTAGGTTGATTTCAAAGTATTGAACAAATATTGAAGATAATAGAAAAATATGCAATATCCCTAGGATGATTATGCAAGTCAAAAATGAAATTAGGATGTTGCTATGATGCTTTCACTTCTAGGGTTTGTTACATTCCCTCTATATTTCAAATGGTTAAGGAATGTTCTTAAATACAACATAGCACACAAATTTATACAAATGTGTACTTGGTCAACTCGCAATGGCTAGTAGACAAAGGTTGACAAGGTTTAATTTGAATTTGTGTTTTAAATATTTGAGGTTTAAATTAGCATACACATAAGTGACCTAGGTCAATTACACACCTAAAAATTTGAAACATAGTGACACATAGAAGATCTAAAGATCATAACTAATTTTTTGAGTTGAATGATGATAAAAACTATTAGAATAAAATCCTAAGATAAATTTAACAAAAAAAATTCACTTATAAAATTATTAATGTATAAAGAAAAATGTAATCAAAATGAACCCAAAATATACAAAAGACAACAATCTATAATTTTCATCATTAAGAATGTTATAAAAAAACAAGAGCTACAGAGCAACAAAGTTCCTACCAAAATGTTTAAGAATAGTTTTTTTTTGTATTTGTTGTGTTTACCATGAAGAAAGTGCAATGTACATGTTGCCAATATTATGTAAATATTAATGAGTTCAAAGATTTCCTTAAACATTCAACATATATGATAAAAAATCCTCTTTAAAAAAGCAAAGATCTTTAGAACTTTCATTGTATGTAGATTCATGTATAAGCAAGCTACTTAAATGTTACAGTTTTCTCCACAAAAGAAAATGAAAGCATCTAGTTGTAAGTCTTGTTATAGGTTCCTAATGTCTCCAAAAAATTCCTTATGATAGGAAATGATATTTTTATTCCATTTAGTAATAGATAACTCATTTACAAGTGTCATAAAACATATAATGTGAATTCTATTGCAAAAGGCTTGGATAAAACATCAAAAATCTCAATTAACCCATATGTCTGTTTTGTTGATTGTAGAGTAGTGGAAAAAAGAATTGCAATAGTCATTGGACCAAGACCAAAAAGTACAAGATTAATTGTTGAAGCTATTCTTGAAGCCTCTTCATAGGAAACATCATCAACTAATTGGTATCCTCTTTTAGCACTAGGATCCTACAAAAGTGGAAGCAATAATTTTAATTTGCTATATATTAACTATCTTTTACTTACAAACTTTTTTTGAAAAAGGTAGTTAGAAGGTGCCATACCTCTATTGCAATTAAGTGAAGATCAATTAGTATTGCAAAGAAGAAATCAATAGGGGGTGTTAAATTACTTTCTCTTGTGCAAGGATTGGTCCAGATTTCATACACCCTATGTACACTCTTGGTTTGGCTTAATACTGTGCAAGAGTGGTAGATAATATTCCTAAAAATAGTTTTCAACATTATTAATAATGAGACAAAGAAGGGAGAGTTATGAAATACTTCTTTAGATTGATTATGTTTATTTAGGTTCTTTAAAGACATATCACTATATTAAAAATATCTCAATCATTTGCTCTATAAGGTGACACTTTACAATCAAGGTTTAATATGATCTGACTACATACTATTGACATATTCTTGACCATGCAAGCTATTTGACAAATTAAAGAGCAAAAGGTCACAATAAGGAAATAGAGTGAGAAGGAAGACAAGCACAAAGAGGATGCATAGAGGAAAGAGCAAAAGGGGGCAGTAGGGATATAGCATGATGAAGGCAATGAAGGAAGGAGAGAAGGCCACAAGGAAGAAGCACATATTATAGGGAACAAGAAGAAGCAAATAAGGAAAATAGAGAGAAGGATGCATAATTAAAGGGTGTGCAAAAGCAAGAGAAATGTGGCAAGGATGGATGGATGGTCTGCTAACTAATAGGTGGATGGCATCCAAAGCTTGATGGCTTGTTACAACAGGGAAGATACATGCCATGGAGGGAGAAGACATAACAGCCAAGTTAGTGGGTGCCAAATGGGATTTGAATTTCATGAGATACAACTATAAAACAGGGAAATGGTGATGGAGTAAGGCCATAAGTAGAGGAGGCCAATCCACAAAACACCAAGGCCAAAAGAGAACCAATCATGATGTGGCAGTGAAACATGTTGTGAGCCATTGTGAGGAGGGACCAACCATACCAGAGACTGAGTTGGTAGGAGATTGCATGGACCATGAAGGTCCTCATGCAAAGGGAGCTCCAAGGAGCCAAAATTCAAGAGAGTGATGGGTAGTAGTTGAACGGTGAGGTTGGTGGCCACCTATGAGTGGATCATGAGATAGAAGCCATGGAGGTCACATAGGGGAGTGTGTAATAGGGCATGAACCCCTACAATGTAACTCTATGTAATCCTTCCAAATCAATAATGTAATGAATGTTGTTGCCATTGTTCTGTGTCATGTTCTATTGTATTCTTCTCTAGTTGTGAGTGTGGGTATGTGTCCACTTGTTGCAAAAAAGGGCATTCCCTTATCAGGGCCCCATTCTTGGTGTCTAGATCACTTAGCTTATAAGAACCATACTAATTTGCATTTTACCTTACCGTTGAGTTTCTAGGGTTAGAAATAAAACAAGCAACCAATATTTCATTAATCCTTTGCATTTATTGTTCAATTTTTTTGTGTGGTCTTTATAGATCTTGCAATGCAGACTTGTTAGTAGATCGTGTTAAGCCAAATATATTCCTTTGAACCTTGGAAAAGTTTTTTAGAGAATATACATTTGAAAAAGGTCTTTGTAAGACATAAAAGGTGATTAATCACTCTTACATAGGATTTTATTTTCTACAGGATTGAAGCACACTGTGCTCTTTATGTTGCAAAGCATGTGACCAAACACTACACAACATTTATTTTAATGGCACAAACTAAATATATAGGAAAACTTGATTACCAACATCATGTGTACCATGAGCAAACCAAAATGATGTAGAATGAATATTTCTTTCAAATCAAAAGATTAACTATATTGAAAAAGCATTTATTTGAAGTCCAAAGGTCTAAGTTTGAGTTGTAAAGCAAAAGGCTTCCAATTTTCTTATATTTTGTCAGCAGCAACTTGTATCTAAAAGATTGTATGATGCAAACACTGTCCAAGTACCATACTTGTGTTCAAATTTTTTGGATTTAACAAAAAAATAATCAATTGAATAGAACAAAGAATAGCACAAGATTTTTAACTTAAAATTGACTTTCGACATACAAAACATGGGATGAAAAGATCTTACTCTGTGGTAAAGTTGGTGTAGGAGATCCCTGTTAAGGCACAAGAAATTTTGAATTCCTAAAACATTAGGAAAACCAAAAACAAAAAAATAAATAACAAAATAAACATGATTTTAAAATTCCAAAGTTTCATTTATGTACATATATTTAAAAAAAATAGGAAAATGACATTAAGGCTTAGCATACCATCAATTCCATCAGCTCAAATTACAGCCTGTCCAATAGATTACAATGTCATTAGCCCTAATTATTTGTTCCTAGAATAGATCATCAAATCCTAGCCTACAAATAATTTTCACCTCATGATACACATCTAAAAATATTGTATAGTAAACAAATGAAAATTTTGGAACATATAACTAGCAGACATAGTGGCAATGTAAAACACTAAAATAATCAATCTTTGGAGATTCAAGACTAGTATTTAGTTAGATTAGAGATTAATACCAATGCAATAGCAACATATTAATACCAATGCAACAACAAAAAATTAGAACCTTACAAGCACAAAGTGATGAGGGCGCAGCCCAAGACTTAGAAAATAATCCACGAACAAGAGAATAATTTTATTATTCAGAAAATGGAGCTTCTTACATGCAGAGGATCTCAAATCCCCAAGTTCTACAACACATGCAAGTTACAGAAAGCTACAGAATCACCCTTTTGCAATATGTGAGCTTGTCCCAAAAAAGTTACCCAAAAATTAGAAACCCGCCCATAAATAGAGCTCCTCATTAGTTTGGAGCCAAAACAACATTCAAATTTGAGTTTAGGCGGTTTGGCACTGAAAATTTACAACATGAAGTTCAAATTTCAAAAGAGCATTTGCAATTGTATCTTCTAGAAAGTGCGCCAACTTCCCGGGGCCATAACTTTTGATCCGGGACTCTGATTTGTGAACCGTTTGAACCGTTGGAAAGGTCTCGAAGTCAATAACACACTCAAAATTTGCTACACCGATTTTGGCAAGTTTCAGGGCCGATCCGGGAGCTCTAAGTGCCTCAAATCTAACTCGGAATATTTTTCAGGTGCAAATCTGGGAAACTAAAACTGCAATATCTTTCAACCCAGGAACCAAAAATAAAAACCATAAATTAGGAATTTCATTATGACGAAAAGGGTATACAAAAATGTAAAAACATCTAAAAACTGAGAAACTTGAAATTTAACTATTTTTGGGTGATGCAAGATTGCCCTTACACCACTGGATGCTCTAGCATCACAAAGTCATGGATTGATTGAGTGTTTTGATGAATTCAAAGTCTAATATATTCCAAGAGCCAAGAGACAAGTTGTAGATGCATTAGATGTTTCAACTAACAATTTGAAGGCTCATGAAGCATTTCCTGCTAAGCTTGACAATGTCACAAGTTTCCAAATTTTCAATGATAAACAAAATTTTAGATTTGATGAACAATCTGAGAGGTCTTCAAAGCACAAACTATTGATGAAGATGAGTTTTTGGAAGTTGAAATGCTTGAATTAGATGGTGGTGGATTACAACATTTGAACACTAATTCTAAATGATATGATTTCTCTTGAAAATATATTCAATTTAAATCTACCTAGACATAAAGATCAAAAATGTTAATTTAGGCCTACCAAGCTATATAATTTGGGCACCACTTAATAAGTCAAAAATGTTAATTTGGGCCTAGATTTTGATGAAGAAGAGATCAAAGGCATGCTTGAATGAGGGACTTCATGGATGTATTTGCATAAGTGTATTGTGCTAAACGTGTTTAATCATTTTTTTTTCTTAATGAAATTCCTTTGTACTTTTTCTGAACATGAAATAACCAATTGAAATTTTTAGAAACCCCTGAAATCATCCATTGAACAATAAAATTCAAATTAGATTTTAGTGCTAATCATTATGCCATAAATTTGTAACCTCAATAAATGATATTTTATTCAATGTATATATAGGGCTATATGCTGAGTTGAATCACAAACTTCAGAATTACAAGTAAAATGCACTCACCAACAAGCATTACAACCAATAAAAAAAATTCTTCTTATTTCACACATCAAGTACAAAATATTTCACACAAGAAAATATAATTTTCACATTATGAAAATAATTTTTACATCATGAGACAAATTATGCAACATTGAAGACCTTAACATCTCCATATAAGCTACAATCAAGATCAACTAGTCATTCAAAACAGTAAACACTCACTTTAATGTTTGTTAAATCAAAACTGAAAAAACTTAAAGACCACACAGTAAATTTTTGTACCCAAACTAGTAAAATAAAAAACATGCAGCTAAATTCATCGAGGTTAGAAATACTGCTATTGAATGATTCAAAGCTATAAGTTGAAGGGAAACAAATCTTAGCATTAGTTTGTAGAAATAAAAAAAGGGCATGGTTGTAGGCCTATTCAACTAGTGTCTTTAAAATTAACAGTTGTAAAATTCAAACACAAAAAAATTACTTATTTACACATACAAAATTTGTAGTTCAGTATGGTATATTGTTTGTGAAAGTGCAATTTTTGGAAACAATAAGAAAGTCATTGTTGAACAATTTTCACAATGAAATTGTTAACAGATAGTGTAAAAGTTCCTTGCAATTGGAATCTACGTAACAAGCTGTAGGTGAGATGTCTTCTTTATATTGCTCATATGTGATTTCTTGAAGCTTTGGAAAACTTTGTTTACAGAGGTCTCCATTTAACCAATAATCAATGTTTCCTTCTCTCCTATACAATGTGCAAGCCATATTGTGACGGCAGGAAAGTTGGGTGGTTCTTTTGTAGTACGTGCAATTGGAAGATCCTTTTTCAAGAGACTTGACAAGTAGCATGGAGCGATGACATGTGCTACAACAAGCTTCGAAGGGAGGCAAGTGGGCATTCTTTGGCTTCAGTGTCCCAAGTACCTGTGAATAAAAAAAAGTTGTTATGTATTTTGTAGGGAACTAAAAATATTTCATAAATGTGTTATAAAAATGTAAAAATATAATTATAATTTTTTGGGCTCTTGCATGTATGTTAGATTTTGCAAGAGTTTGAAATTGTGCTCTTGTACATGTATCGTTTAGCTCCTAAAAAAATGTTGATTGTGTTGTGTGCATTAAGTTTGAGCCTTGTGGACCATTTCTAACTACATTTTTGAAAAACATTGTTGTAAATATGCACATAAATATGTGTTGGCAGTTGGGATAACAACCTACAAAAGAAAATTGTTAATGGATTTAAGTAAATAAGTTAAGTTGCATATGAAAACAAAAGAAAGATGGTTAGGTATATACAGTTTCCATGTCTTCTTAGAGGTCTCCATATTTCACATGCTCTTCGAACTGGATTTTGTTCAAATGATAAGATGTACCTATTGCTCCAAATGAACCAATAGAATAGTTGTAGTTTGCTTGTATTAGTTGAGAGATAGTGACATATGGAGTTAATCTATGTTTTTTGCAAACAATAGGTACACTTTCTACTATGCTTCTACTGGTTAAGGAAAGGCAATAGTCAGCATTTCCTGTTTCATATTGAGTTTTATTTTTATTAAAAAGTTGGTGATGTGAATACTAGACCCAACAAACATACGAGGAAAAAATGTATTTATCATATTGTTGCTAATGTTTACAGTTATAGTCATTTGACCATTGCAATCTACAAGATCCACATGTACTATTTCTGCCTTGTTTTGGGTGTTGTGCTTCATAGAAGCAAGACCATATACAACAAGCACATCTCCTTCGAATACTGAACCAATTCGTTATGTGGAAATTTCCAATATTGTACTAGGTTTTTGGTTTGTTGAAATTAGATTGTAAAAAATAAATTGTGTAGTTAATTATGTATTCTAAATATGCATGATAGTTGTCAACATTGAAGGATAGAAAATGTATATTATTCTCAATTGTGCAAATATAAATTAAATTTTTTTCACTATGTACGTTGGTGTTTGTAGAAATATTTGGAAAATGTACAACCATATACGTAGATTTTTTACTAAATTTAATTTTGGTATGAAAGAAGACTATTAAAAATTAATACCTTTCTTTGTTGCTTTCAGTAGTCATTTTGGTAGGAGATGTGCTATTTAGTTCAATGCTTTTCAAACGGCTGTAGTAGGAAATGAAATTGTTAGTCATGAAATTTGTGGATATTACTATTTAACATTTCATTAATTTGGAAGAATTGATAACTCTCACCATTTTGTTATGCATTCTTATGTAGTTACAAAAAATGTATGCTATTCTCAATTGTGTGAATATAAATTATTTTTTTTGCACTATGTATGTTGGTGTTTGTAGAAATATATGGAAAATGTACTTGTATATACATAGCTTATTAACAAAAATTGCTAGAAAATAAGAAAATTAAAAATTAATACTTTTCTTTGTTGCTTTGAATGGTCATTCCCATAGGAGAAGTGTTGTTTAGTTCAATGCTTTCCAAGCAGCTGTAGCAAGAAATGCAATTGTTAGTCATGTAATTTGTGGAAAATACTATTTAATTTTTAACTAATTTGGAAGAAATGACATGTCTAATGTTTTTTTATGCGTTCTTTTTAGGTACAGAGAAAGATTCATCAAGATCATCTACATCGAGGTCTTCTTCACTGATTTCCATGTTTTTGAGAAAACTGCATAATACATTTTTTTTACTTGTATAGTAATCTATTATTAAAGTAGTGTTATTCCTATTACATTTAGATATATATTCCTTATATATTGGGAAATTATTTTGTAATTGTTTTGGCTAGTATAAATATCTTTCGTCCAATGTAATATTGGTTGTATGGATAGTTGTTGCTAGAGTGTTAATTTTAATCATGTCCAATTTCCTTTGACAAAACAAATGTGTTAGTGAAGTATGTTTTTTCAAGAGGATATTTTGTTAATGAAAATAAATTATGTATGTTGTCCATGTAACTTACTCTTTACTTGTCCCTTTTTGTGCTTTTGTAGGTACTACAGTAGATACTTTGTTTTGCCCAATGTTCATGATTTCAAGTCACCTACAAAACAATATTTCTTTTATTTTTCATTATATGAATAATGATATGTAGAATAGTATAACTAATGAGTTTAAGTACTATTTTTTGAGTAAGAGTTAATGTATGTAGACAATAAAACCTTTTGTCATATAAAATTGTTGTACATGATTACCTTTTCCAAGATGCAGAGCATGGCTAGATGATGTTAGCAACATGAAATAGAAGAGTGTCATGATCTGTCCAGTATGATTCACATCTTTGAATTTTTGTTGTATAATTTGCATATTTTTTTTTCCATACATGATCAATAATGGTCCTTGACAAAAGTTTTATATTTTCCTATAATAAGTGCAAATTGTGTATTTGCATGTTCTCTTTGAGCATTTCTAATTTTTTTGAGGAGTTGGAAATGTCAATGTTGAAGTCACCTGCAATGTAAAAAGGCTTCCAGTAGAAGCTATAGTCATTGCTTTGTTAACAATTTTTATAATATTTGTAAGGGGTGTTGCTGGTTTGGCATAGATATTACAAATATAAAGGCTTTGTTTAGTAAATATCAGTGTACTCAATATTGCTTCAACATTATCTTGTATAAGTTGAATTGCATTTGATATTTGTATATGCAATTTTGTGCAGGTCATTATCCCATGTATATGGTATGCTGCAGAGCAATTATATTATAATAATGCATCATTTCTTATCGGTGTTTCCAAATATGTCTCTTGCAGACAAATAATGTCTGATGACATTAAATCTTTGTCATGTAGAATTTCTTGTTTGTGTGGTTGGAAATGACGAGTGTTTAATGTAGATATGGTAATAAATGATGTTTGAGTTTTGTAATGTATGTCATTTTGAAGACTCCACTTAACTATTGTTTATAACTGTGTCATTTCATCTATGATTTCTCTTTTTAATTTAAAGTGTTTTTCTCTTAGAGGGATTAAAAAAAATAATGTTTCAATTGTTTATGTGCGAGAAAGAGTTGTGTAAGTTAACCCATGTTGGTGTACACCTAATGGTTCAACTACAAGGCAATGCATTATAAGCCCTTATGATCTATGTATTATTCGAGCACATGCTAATTGTACCAAGAATTGTTTTCTAACAATATTATTATATTGAGCATTTAGTTTTAGGATTGGTTTAGCAACTTAGAGTATTGGTACCCATCCATTTTTAATACATGTTTGGTTTAAATGTGATAGTTTTGTAGCTTGAGCTTTTCCTATATGACAATCGTTGAACTCAATCCATATAATGTCAATGTCAGCATGATGTGTATATGTTTTGAATATTTCATTTGATCTATTTACGAGAATCTTGTGTATCATAGTTTCCACCATAAATTTCAACTAATATGTCTTTTTTTAACATAATTTGGGCTGCTAGATTTGTATTATTTTTGAACAATTATTCTACATTAACAAAATTATCCTGTTTGTCAATTGCATTGATTGTTATTAGTTGTCCAAGAAGAGAAGATAATATTTTCTGATTATGTGCATTAACATCTTTTCTCTTGTAAAAAAGAAATGGAAATGTTGGATCAATTATGCTATGTCACTATCCGTTTGAGAGTTTGTTTGTATTCTGTTAAGAATTTTGATGAAGATTTCATCTTTTTGTCTCATAGTTGTTTGTAAGGTATAACATTTGATGTTTTCCAAAAAATTGTATGAAACTAGTTGGGTGTCTAATTTTATAGTTTGAAACACTAGAAAGTCTTGTATAGGTTCTTCTTGATAGAAATCACCACAAAAAATAATGTCTAAACCACCAAAATATTTAGTAGGTGTTTGCATGATGTCACACAATCTTTTATCTGTGCAATGCAAGAGTCTCACTCCAACTAATGAGATTTCATCAATAAGGATAATACACAATTATTGATATTCTTTTGTCAATATATCTAATTTGTCTAAGCTCAATGGAATAGTAGTGGATTTGTTAAATGGTATGAAAAGTGTAGAGTGCAAAGTTGTGCCTCCAATATTGTAAGCTGCTTTACCTATGTATGCAAGTAACAAGCCTTTTATCTTATCTGAGTCACTATCAATAGAGTTATTGTATATACACAGTAGGCTTTGGTATATAGCTTTGGAAGTGAGTGTTTTTCCTATTTTAGCACCTCATGTTAGAAAGAAATGCAATGGTTCAAGTAATTTATTTTTCTTTTTATTAGTATGTGCTTTAGTATGGCTTGTTGCTCTTTGTTTAGCATTCTTCAAAGATTGCAGTATTCTATGTTGTCAACTAAGTTTGGATGCTTAGCAATTTCAAGTTGCCTTTTGATTTGTTTCTTGTAGAATTTAAGTTTCATTGTGTCTAGATCCGATTGCAAATTGTATTGTTCATTATATTCAGGTGTTGAAGTTGTCAACATTTTTTGTTTCTGTATAGTTCTCATTTTCAATATTGACATCATTAATATCATTGTCCAAATCACACCATAGCTCATTTATATGATACGTGTACTTTTCTTGATTAAGTTTTACTATTTTTTCATTAGCAATGAAAGCGTTTTCCCATGTTGTGAAGCCTTTTTTCAACATGTTTTCATCTATGGAAAATGGGACATATAGTAAAAGTTGTTCCCTATAATAGTTTTCGATGTCAACATGTTTATTGTATATTATATATCGAATAATTTGTGGTCTATTTCTTTCTTTTTTAATTGTCCTTTTCTTGTTCTGTATTCTACGAAATTTTTTGCTAGACAAATTGTAGTACCCCTCAATTTTGCTTATGCTTTTTGTTAGCATGTTTTCACATTGATAGACATTGGTACTTTATTTTGGATATTTAGATCGCTAACATTAGAGCGATGGTGGATTTATTTGGTGATATGGTGAAACATTGTATGGTAATAATTAATTTCTGACATGCGTTGTATTAGCGTAGATGTTTCCTTTAGATGTTATTGCTATATATATGTTTATGGTAGATTAACTATTATTTTATTTGTCAGTTTGATGTGATGTGTATTGGTGTGGAGAACGGAGTTGCATCACTAGCTTGCGAGTGCCTTGTGATTTCCGTGATTTTCTCCGCACGGTGTGCTTGTATGATGAAATATATATATGTATGTTATTTGTTTGATTCTAGGATTGTAGGTACATGACACCGACTCCACCTAGTTACTCAGGTCTGAGCATGTCAAGAGTCAACAGAAATGTTGATTGGGAGGTAGTAACAAGGTTCATCCTAGTCTAGTCTTAAACCCAGTCACAGTATGTCGTCAGTTTAAGTCTGGTCTCTTTGGTGGTTTCGTTTGCGTTTGATTGGTTTATTTGTTATGAAAGACAAATTTTGTTAAATTAATGATAGATAAATATTCTTTTAATTTAAAGTTTATTAAATTAATTTTTAAATGTTGTAAATAAAAGCTTTATATTTTATTTAATTAATTAAACTTGTTTGTTTGGTTAAATAATTTAATCACTGAGATTAAAATTATTTAATTAAATAAATAAATAAATAAAATTAAAGTTACTTTATTTGTGTGAATAGATTAAATTTAAATTAATTGTTTTGTGGGAAATGGTATTTTAATTGTTAAATAAATAAATTAAATAAGGAAAAGGGAAATTGTATTTTAAAATTTGAATTCTTTAATTCTTGAAATGCATTCAATTTTTGATAAGGAAGAAATAAAAGATTGTCCGTGAGTTTGTTAGAAGATATTTTCTTCTCGACATGTGTGGTAGTTAAATTAATTGCTTCTTGTTGAGGATTCTCTCGGAAGATATTATGTGTTTTTGGGGAAACAAAAAATTACTTCACGGGGAAATGAAAAGAACAGGGTTCTGCTAAAAAAAAATATTGATTTGTGTAATTTTGTGACTTCCTCTGGGATTTGCAAATTTTTTTGAAGTAGTCTTGGAATTGTCTCTGTTTTGTATTTGTTTTCTTCTGGATATTGGTTTTCTGGAGGAGCTTTGGAGGATTGCACTCAACAGGCAACAAAGTTTCTCTTCTACAGCCAAGTATTATTTTCAAAGCTTCAGGAGTACAGGTATTTTCCCGTGTATTTAAATTTGTCTACTTTGGAAAAGATTGTCTATGTAAATAAATTTTATATTACCTGTAGAAGAAATTTTATTTTGTTAAAATCCTTGTTCTTCTCGGAAAAACTGTTTACTGTAATCTTTCTGTAAGGATTTGTTGTTTTCTGTGAAAATTTCAAGGAAACATGGATATGTAGAGAAATCAGGGAAACCGAAAGAAGAGATTCAAAAGAAAACATTTGTAGATTGTTACAGTCTCTGTAGAAAATAGTTTAAGTAAATAAATTGTGAAGGAAATCATTTGTTTGGAAAATGAAATTGAAACCCTCTGTGTTTAAATTAGAACTTGTTAGGGGAAAAATTGTGTGTACTATTAAATTTCTCAATTTCCCATTGAATAAAACCCTGTTGAAAATCTATTCCTGATTTAAATATTTGTCATTTATTTAATTGTGAATATATGTAAATATATATGTATATATATATATATAATATAATATATATAAATTTATATATACATATATTTATGCATTCATATATATATTGGATTGTGAAAGTTATATGTTTTTATTATATCAATATTTTCGAAATCGCCGTACAGGCGAGTTAAGGGTTTCATTTTTTTAAAAAGAAAAACGTTTCAAAATTCTTTGTTTCCACAAGGTTTGACCCACGGATTTTTTTTAATTTTTGGTATTTTATTTATGCTTGCATATGAGTGGGGATGGGATAGCGACTGTTCCCACAACCGCCACCCCTAAGGGAGGCGACAGTGGGAGCAGTCCCAGCTCGCTGCCCACCACACAGGCCGGCCCCATATATGGAGCCGTCGCCTGGTAACAATAACCTTGCCATTTCCTGACTGCGGTAGTGTAGTCAGCGGCCCTAAAAAGGATTAAAAATAAATGCTTGGTATACTTTGAACTATATATATTCGGATTTATTTAAGATTACAAAATTTCATATTTTAAAACGAATTTCAATATATATATATAATTTGATATTTGTTTAAAAATAATTTAATATTCAAATAATATTTAATTTAATAGATGCATGTGATTAAATATCCATTAAAATATGATTTAAAAAGAGAATTTAGTATATATTTTTATATGAAATTGAGAAAGTTAAAATTAGATTATTTGATAATAAATTTTAACCAGGTTAATTTATTTTCATGCAAATTTTATTTGTCTTGACTGGATTTAATAGATCCTAATAATAGATGTTTATTATCCCTGATTTGCTTTAAATTGTATTTTCTCTTTTATTGGGAAAATTGGGAATGTATTAGATGTACAAGTCTTCTCGATAAGTTGTATAATGTGAGAGTTGTAATTGTTTAAATATAATCCTTAAGTTGACTAGGGTAGTGCACATGGTTATGCATGGTGTTTAGACACTTGGTTTAATGAACAAAGATTTGATGTTTGTTATTTGGTCTTATATGTTGATTCTTGTGCACCTTGTTTACCTTAGTTAGTGAACTTAGATTCCTTGTGTTATTTTTAGGGGAGTGGCTCTGTGTGAGGGCCGACACACAAAGTGGTGCCTGGGTAACTCATGTAGAGTTAGTAAGTCAGTGAAAACTAAAACAAAACATTAGATAGTTTAAAATATTTAACTAGATAATATGCCTCGCTTATAGACTCAAGAGCTAGTTCAGTCTTGTGTATAAGTTGAGAAGGCCTAGAATGGAAAAACGATATCTTGATTATTTTAAAGGATATTCGTTACCGCAAAAACTTGCATGTGGGGCCGGGTTTTGTAAGAGGTTACCAGGGTAACCCAAATTGGGGGCCGGAACCTAGGAAGAAACACCAGGGTAACCTTTGCAACATTGCGATGACACTCCACCTAAAATAACAGTGTCTTTGTGAACTTAGTATATTTTATTGTCTTAATTATGGAAGCAATGTAACCAATAAGTTAAGTATGCACTTGTGTCTAGGGTTTGTAGGTTATGTCTAGGGAACCTTATTACTATCTCCTAGCATGGGGGGTGGACCTACGAGTACCACATGGTTGGGTGGAACGTGCACCTTACTCCGTTGGGTCTCCAGTTCTTGATTGTGGCTACGAGAGCTTCATGGATGGAGAGCTCATATTTGGATATATGTGTACTTCCTTAATTGTATCATTGGAAATCTTGTATTTGTAACATTCCTCAATTGTTTATGAGGTGAACATTTGTAATATGTAATTGTAAACTATTATTTGATCTACCTTATATGGAGAATGAGTATTGTAATGTCATTTCAAATGTAATGTAAGAATCTTATTTGAACTTTATAATTTCATGGATGGAATTCAAATGTTATGCAATGTTTACTTTTAAGTTTATGTTAACTAAATACAAACAATGCTAAATACTAAAGTCATCTATGGGATTCTCAAGTAGTGTGTCATCGCGTAACTTAGAGAATGTATGCAACTAATAAAGTTAATATTATTATTTAAAAAAAAATAAAAATTTATTACACTTTCGTAGATAATGCAACATTCCTTAGGTTACAAGACGGGGCATTACAGATTGGTATTAGAGCCAGGTTCTAACACTGGACGCTCTGGGTAATTGCAAGCCCATTAGGTTGACCTAGTACGTAGTATCGTTATCTTTTAGCCTTGGTTGATTAGTATCTGAGACTCGTTATTGTTTATGTGTAGGATCATGCCTAGGTGACATGGTAGAGGTCGTGGTAGAGGTCGAGGTGGAGGCCAAGGGACAATCCCTCAGGTTACTCCCCCTTTGAGCCCTCATCAGAGTGATCAGGCAGAACAGTTGGGTCCATAGCTGGATCAGAGAAATGAGGGATAGATTCTAGAACAGTCAGGAGTAGAGGGATCACAATTACACCCTTTATTAGAGGAGGTCCTAGCTCGACCTGGACCTAGACAGGAAGTTGATCAGGAGGTAGTTAGAGAGCGTGATAGATCTCCAAGGAGAGTTGATGATACAGTGCAACAGGACGCTATTATTGTAGGTCACATGCGGGATTTGTTGAGGGCACACCCTCCTACATTTGATGGATCTGGGGGTGGTTTAGAAGTTGAAACCTAGTTGATTGACTTAGGGTGATGTTTTGCAATGCATCCTTATGGTAGCAACACACGTGCTCGTTGTGCCATAATGCATCTTAGAGGCTTTGCCTCTACTTGGTGGCGCTTGGAGGAGTAGAAGCTCCACTTAGAGATCGAGTCAGTTTCTTGGGAGATATTCCTAGAGAGGTTTAGAGCACGGTTCTTATCTAAACATTGGAGGCAACGATGGGCTGACGAGTTTCATGATTTACGTCAAATGGCTCTATCTGTGGAGCAATATGAACATAGATTTTATGAGCTCAAGCAATATGCAGGAGTTGGAGATGATGAGGCGATGCTGATATAGCATTTTATCAGGGGTTTGAATGCCCGCATTAGTGGTGGCGTAAGAGTCTTTGAGCCAAAGACTATGGAAGTTGTTGTGGAGAAGGCTCGTATCGTGGAAGAGAATCTTGTTATGGCGTTGGGTGGTCACACAGGAGTACAGATAGGCAGTGCTCCTGCAGCAGGTTTTAGTCCACGGGGTGGATAGGTACAGACAGGGGGTTCCTTTAGGAACCAACAAACACCCTCTAAGGGTGGGCAGCAACAACATCATACACCTCAAAAGAATAATAATCCACAACCACAACAAGGTAATATCCCTTAGATGGGAAAGAACCGCAACTGGTGGTGCAACAAGCGCAATAGACAGGATCAGCCTACTCAGAGTGCTCAGTCTACTGTCAGTAGAGGTAGCTTTCAATAATCCAATGCACCTTCGGGTGGCAGAGGATTCGGTAGAGGCACTGGTTGTTACTCGTGTGGTCAGTAGGGACACATTGCTAGGCAGTGTCTAATGAGAGGTTCTTCAGGTTTTGGGCCACGACCTATAGCTTCTGAGCCTACAGTGGGTGATGCAAGACAATCTCATACAGTTTATGCTACAGTTAATAACCGCCAAGCATATCACTAGAACACAGTGGTCAAGACTTCAGGTAAGTTATAGGGTGTTAGTGTTCCTATTCTTTTTGATTCTGGAGCTACCGACTCCTTTATTTCACCTACCATCGTTGAACGATGTGGTCTTGTGGCGATAAAGCAAGGCGGTAAGTGGTAGGTAGAATTCACCTCTGGGGAGAAAGTAGCAGTAAAGAACCATGTACGTAATTGTGAACTTAGAATTGGTATGTTATCTACCTTAGTGGATCTTCATGTTACACCTTTAGGATCGTATGACATAGTTTTAGGTATGGATTGGTTAGAATCTCAACATGCTGTGATTGATTGTTGACTTAAGACAATTAGTTGCATTAATGATTTAGGTGCGAAAGTGGAAATCATAGGTGTTCAAAGACTTATCTCTTTGCGGATGATATCTGCTATGTAATTAAAGAGATGTCTTCATCAGGGTTGTCAACTGTTTGCTACAACAGTTACTGATTTGGAAGAAGGTGAGAGTCGAGAGATATCTCTTGATGATCACCCTATCCTTAGGGAGTTCGCTGATGTGTTTCCTGATGATATACCTGGAATGCCACCAAAAAGAGATATTGATTTCAGAGTTGACCTAGTTCATGGAGCAGAGCCTATATATCGAGCTCCATATAGAATGACTACTCAGGAGTTAGAGGAGCTTCGTATCTAGTTAGAGGAACTATTAGAAAAGGGTTTTATTCATCCAAGTTTTTCTCCTTGGGGAGCACCTGTCACCTTTGTAAAGAAGAAGGATGGATCACTTAGATTGTGTATTGACTATCATCAATTGAACAAGGTTACGATTAAGAATTGTTATCCATTGCCTAGAATCAATGATCTTTTCGATCAAATCAAGGGAGCTAATGTGTTCTCTAAAATTGATCTGAAATCTGGTTACCATCAGTTGCGAATTGCTGAAGCAGACATTCATAAAACTGCATTCCGAACTTGTTATGGGCACTATGAATTCACAGTAGTACCATTTGGGTTAACGAACGCACTATCAGTATTCATGAGTTTAATGAATGGTGTCTTTCGTACATACCTTGATCGCTTTGTCCTTGTGTTTCTCAATGATATTTTGATCTATTCGAGAAACATGAAGGAACATGAAGAGCATCTAAGACAAGTATTCCAATGTTTAAGGGAAAATCAATTGTATGCGAACTTGAAGAAGTGTGACTTCTTTCAGACTGAGGTGAAATACCTTGGCCATGTGATATCTGGAAAGGGTATTGATGTGGATCCTTCAAAGATTCAAGCTATTGTTGATTGGACCGTGCCTACTAATGTAGGTGAAGTTCATAGTTTTATGGGTCTAGCTGGTTACTATAGATGGTTTGTTTAGGGGTTTTCTAGAATTGGTCATCCTATTACTTCTCCTCAGAGAAAAGGGAAGAAGTTTGTTTGGACAGAGCAGTGTCAGTTGACTTTTCAGACACTTAAAGAAAAGTTGACTAATGCCCCTATCTTAATTGTTCCTGATCCTACTAAGGATTTTGTAGTTTGCACTAATGCATCCTTAGAGGGTTTGGGAGCAATACTGATGCAAGATGGGCGTGTGATTTCTTATGAGTCTCGAAAACTCAAAGATCATGAACTGAATTATCCCACTCATGATTTAGAGCTTGCTGCAGTAGTCCATTCATTAGTTCGATGGAGGCATTTCTTATTGGGTCACCGTTTCGAACTTCACACTGATCACCTTAGTCTACAATACATTTTTACACAGCCTAACTTGAATGCTAGACAGAGACGGTGGATGGAGTTCTTGTGTGAATACGATTTTGAAGTGAAATATGTTCAAGGAAAAGAGAACGTAGTGGCTGACGCTCTTAGTCGTCATCGACATGAGATTTCTGCTACTACTTTTGAAGTATATTTGAGGGGTCAAATTTTAGCAGCACTTCCTACTGATAGATTGTATCAGGAAGTGAATTCAGAGATTGAATCTGGTAGACCTTTAGAAGGTCGATTTGCAAGGTATATCCTTGAACTAGATGGTATATTACAACATTTAGATCATATCTATGTACCACATTCTGAGGGTCTTCATACATTAGTTATGACTGAAGCACATCGAGCTCCATACTCAACTCATCCAGGTGTTAAGAAAATGCATGCGGATCTTCGGCAATTGTATTTTTGGCCTGGTATGAAACGTGATATTGCTGACTATGTATTGAGATGTCTTGAGTTCCAGCAAGTCAAAGCTGAGCATCAACATCCCGCATGATTATTACAACCACATCTCATTCCTGAATGGAAATGGGATATTATATCTATTGATTTTATTGTTGGATTACCTACGTCATCACGTCGACATGATGCCATTATAGTAACTGTTGATAGATTGACTAAGGTAGCTCATTTTTCGCCAGTACGATCATCTTACAATGCTTCATCCGTAGCTAGGATATTCATGGAGGACATAGTTAGATTGCATGGGATTCCTTGTAGGATTATATCTGATAGAGATCTCGTATTTACATCAGCCCTATGGAATTCATTACAACATGCTCTAGGTACACAGCTAAACTTCAGTTCAGCATATCACCCTCAAACAGGTGGTCAAACTGAGAGAGTTAACCAAATACTTGAGGATATGCTTAGAATGTATGTAATGGACCAACAATCACGTTGGGAGGATTATCTGTATTTCGTAGAATTTGCTTACAATAACGGATATCAAAGTTCCATAGGTATGCCACCATTTCAGGCATTATACGGACATCCTTGTTGAACTCCATTGAGTTGGGATCGACTAGAGGATAGAGTGTTACTTGGTCCTGAGATGCTTCAAGACATGGAGCAACAGGTTGACCATATTAGAGAACATTTGATAGCAGCATAGGATAGGCAAAAGAAGTATGCCGATGCACATAGAATAGACCGACAGTTTGCAGTTGGTGATAGAGTGTTTCTTCAAGTGCGGCTGTGAAAGAGTCCAATCCGTTATGGAAAAGGCTCTAAGCTTGCACCTCGTTTCGTTGGGCCATTTGAGATCCTAGAGAGGATTGTTCCTGTGACGTATCGACTCGCCTTACCACTCAGTTTGTCATGTATTCATGATGTTTTCCATGTATCAGTTCTTAGACCATATCATCTCGACATTTCTCATGTACTTGATTGGAATGCGTTACAGGTAGAGGATGGGCAGCTGGCTTTGGAGCCTGTGGCCATTCTACAGCGCCGGACGCTCGGTCTCAGGGGTCGAGACGTTGATCAGGTGAGGGTCCAATGGGATCCTAGCCATGAGGCTTCTACTACTTGGGGGGATGTGACACACATGAGGGAACTTTATCCCTATCTGTTCATAGGCTTTCAGGAGCAAGCCTGATCCTAGGGGGGGAGGATGTAGTACCCCTCCATTTTGCTTATGTTTTCTGTTAGCATGTTTTCACATTGATAGAATTTGGTACTTTGTTTTGGATATTTAGATCGCTGACATTAGAGCGATGGTGGATTTATTTGGTGATATGGTGAAACATTGTATGGTAATAATTAATTTCTGACATGCGTTGTATTAGCGTAGATGTTTCCTTCAAATGTTATTGCTATATATATGTTTATGGTAGATTAACTATTATTTTATTTATCAATTTGATGTGATGTGTATTGGTGTGGAGAACGGAGTTGCATCACTGGCTTGTGAGTGCCCTGTGATTTCCGTGATTTTCTCCGCACGGTGTGCTTGTATGATGGATTATATATATATGTATGTTATTTGTTTGATTGCAGGATTGTAGGTACATGACATCGACTCCACCTAGTTACTCAGGTTTGAGTTTGTCAAGACTCAACGAAAATGTTGATTTGGAGGTAGTAACAAGGTTCATCCTAGTCTAGTCTTAAACCCAGTCATAGTATGTCATCAGTTTAAGTCTGGTCTCTTTAGTGGTTTTGTTTGTGTTTGATTGGTTTATTTGTTATGAAAGACAAATTTTGTTAAATTGATGATAGATAAATATTATTTTAATTTAAAGTTTATTAAATTAATTTTTAAATGTTGTAAATAAAAGCTTTATATTTTATTTAATTAATTAAATTAGTTTGTTTGGTTAAATAATTTAATCACTGAGATTAAAATTATTTAATTAAATAAATAAATTAATTAAATTAAAGTTACTTTATTTGTGTGAATAGATTAAATTTAAATTAATTGTTTTGTGGGAAATGGTATTTTAATTGTTAAATAAATAATTAAATAAGGAAAAGGGAAATTGTATTTTAAAATTTGAATTCTTTAATTCTTGAAATGCATTCAATTTTTGATAAGGAAGAAAGAAAAGATTGCCATGAGTTTGTTAGAAGATATTTTCTTCTCGACATGTGTGGTAGTTAAATTAATTGCTTCTTGTTGAGGATTCTCTCAGAAGATATTATGTGTTTTTGGGGAAATGAAAAGAATAGGGTTCTGTTAAAAAAAAATATTGATTTGTGTAATTTTGTGACTTCCTCTGGGATTTGCAAATTTTTTTTGGAAGTAGTCTTGGAATTGTCTCTGTTTTGTATTTGTTTTCTTCTGGATATTGGTTTTCTGGAGGAGCTTTGGAGGATTGTACTCAACAGGCAACAAAGTTTCTCTTCTACAACCAAGTATTATTTTCAAAGCTTCAAGAGTACAGGTATTTTCCTATGCATTTAAATTTGTCTACTTTGGAAAAGATTGTCTGTGTAAATAAATTTTATATTACCTGTAGAAGAAATTTTATTTTGTTAAAATCCTTGTTCTTCTCAGAAAAATTGTTTACTATAATCTTTTTGTAAGGATTTGTTGTTTTCTGTGAAAATTTCAAGGAAACATGGATATGTAGAGAAATCAGGGAAAACAAAAGAAGAGATTCAAAAGAAAACATTTGTAGATTGTTATAGTCTATGTAGAAAATAGTTTAAGTAAATAAATTGTGAAGGAAATAATTTGTTTGGAAAATGAAATTGAAACCCTCTGTGTTTAAATTAGAACTTGTTAGGGGAAAAATTGTGTGTACTATTAAATTTCTCAATTTCCCATTGAATAAAACCCTGTTGAAAATCTATTCCTGATTTAAATATTTGTCATTTATTTAATTGTGAATATATATAAATATATATATATATAATATATATATAAATTTATATATACATATATTTATGCATTCATATATATATTGGATTGTGAAAGTTATATGTTTTTATTATATGAATACTTTTGAAATCGCCGTACAGGCGAGTTAAGGGTTTCATTTTTAAAAAAAGAAAAACGTTTCGAAATTCTTTGTTTCCGTAGGGTTTGACCCATAGATTTTTTTTATTTTTTGGTATTTTATTTATGCCTGCATATGAGTGGGGATGGGGTTGCGACTATTCCCACAGCCGCCGCCCCTAAGGGAGGCGATGGTGGGAGCAATCCCAGCTCGCCACCCACCACACAGGCCCGCCCCATATATGGAGCTGTCACCTGGTTACAATAACCTTGTCATTTCCTGACTGCGACAGTGTAGTCAACGGCCCTAAAAAGGATTAAAAATATATGCTTAGTATACTTTGAACTATGATTTATATATATTCGGATTTATTTAAGATTATAGAATTTCAGATTTTAAAATGAATTTCAATATATATATATATAATTTGTTATTTGTTTAAAAATAATTTAATATTCAAATAATATTTAATTTAATAGATGCATGTAATGCATGTGATTAAATATCCATTAAAATATGATTTAAAAAGAGAATTTAGTATATATCTTTATGTGAAATTGAGAAAGTTAAAATTAGATTATTTGATAATAAATTTTAACCAGGTTAATTTATTTTCATGCAAATTTTATTTGTCTTGACTGGATTTAGTAGATCCTAATAATAGAAGTTTATTATCCCTGATTTTCTTTAAATTGTATTTTCTCTTTTATTGGGAAAATTGGGAATGTATTAGATGTACAAGTCTTCAAGATAAGTTGTATAATGTGAGAGTTGTAATTGTTTAAATACAATCCTTAAGTTGACTAGGGTAGTGCACATGGTTATGCATGGTGTTTAGACACCTAGTTTAATGAACAAAGATTTGATGTCTGTTATGATATGTTTGGTCTTATATGTTGATTCTTGTGCACCTTGTTTACCTTAGTTAGTGAACTTAGATTCCTTGTGTTATTTTTAGGGGAGTGGCTTTGTGTGAGGGTCGGCACAAAAAGTGGTGCCTAGGTAACTCATGTAGAGTTAGTAAGTCAGTGAAAACTAAAACAAAACATTAAAGATAGTTTAAAATATTTAACTAGATAATATGCCTCGCTTATAGACTCAAGAGCTAGTTTAGTCTTGTGTATAAGTTGAGAAGGCCTGGAATGGCAAAACGGTATCTTGATTATTTTAAATGATACTCGTTACCGAAAAAGCTTGCATGTGGGGCCGGGTTTCGTAAGAGGTTGCCAGGGTAACCCAAATTGGGGGCCGGAACCTAGGAAGAAACACTAGGGTAACCTGTGCAACATTGCGATGACACTCCACCTAAAATAACAGTGTCTTTGTGAACTTAGTATATTTTATTGTCTTAATTCTGGAAGCAATGTAACCAATAAGTTAAGTATGTACTTGTGTCTAGGGTTTGTAGGTTATGTCTAGGGAACCTTATTACTATCTCCTAGCACGGGGGGTAGACCTATGGGTACCACATGGTTGGGTGGAACGTGCACTTTACTCTGTTGGGTCCCCAGTTCTTGACCGTGGCTACGAGAGCTTCATGGATGGAGAGCTCGTATTTGGATATATGTGTACTTCCTTAATTGTATAATTGGAAATATTGTATTTGTAACATTCCTCAATTGTTTATGAGGTGAACATTTGTAATATGTAATTGTAAACTATTATTTGATCTACCTTATCTGGAGAATGAGTATTGTAATGTCATTTCAAATGCAATGTAAGAATCTTATTTGAACTTTATACTTTCATGGATGGAATTCAAATGTTATGCAATGTTTACTTTTAAGTTTATGTTAACTAAATACAAGCAATGCTAAATACTAAAGTCGTCTATGGGATTCTCAAGTAGTGTGCCGTCGCGTAACTTAGAGAATGTATATAACTAATAAAGTTAATATTATTACTTTAAAAAAAATAAAAAATTATTACACTTTCGTAGACAATGCAACATTCCTTAGGTTACAAGATGGGGCATTACACAAATATTTGCCAACATTTGAGGATGTGTAATATAATTGCCAATTAAATTTGTACAAGCAATATTTTGTGAATCATCTGGCTCATTTTTTAGCTGTGTGGAAATTTTCAAAATAAATGTACGGTTTTTAGTAGTTGATGCTTCTATAAATATGCATTTCCTTGAACTATAGTTAAGAGGAAGTGAAAGCACAATGTGTACACGTTGTTGATTAGACATTTGTTATAGGTTGAGCAAAGCATTGCCAAGTTTTTTAATTATTTTAATCACATCAATGTTATGTTCTTTTTGCTTTGTGTGTATTTTGTTAAATGAATTTGTTATTGAGGCATTGCATTTTGTCATGTATGAGTTAAAATACATTGCTACAACATATGCATTTAGAACAAATTGTGCATCTGTATTTTCTTGCCATAGATGAGGATTTTTTTTATAAAATGTATTGTTTTAAATGTGAGCTGGCTTTCTTTTCAAAAACATTGTTGGTCTAAGCAATGTAGATTGTATGGCCAATATGTATTCTTCTTCATCCATGCTTATGTTCAGTAGGAAATCCTCAAAATATATACAACAATCATAATTTGAACATTTTAAAGTGGATCTAAGTTTTTCAGCCAAACACATGTTTCTTTTTTTGTCGATGCATGCTTTAAGAATTCTTGTTATTTTCATTGGTTCATTGTGGAAAACCAAAGTGATATTTTTTTTTTGGTCTTGCCACATTGTTGAGTATGGTGATGTATATGTATTTTAGCCATTTGTTCATTTAAAATTTCAGTATTGCAAGTTATGTATCTGTCTACAAAATGTTCAATACTAGTATTAGTATCTTTTCCATAAATAGGTGCATCTTTAACCCATAGCATGAAATGGTCATGTTCATTTCCTCGATTTTGAAATTCTATAACTGAAAAGTAGTCCAAAACCTTTTGAAAAATGTCTCATCTAAGCATATTAATTGTTTCATTGCATTAATCCTATGTTGATAGTAGTGAGAACAAGTGGTTGGATCCTTTTTAATCAAATAGGTAATGTCAAATTCATTAAGCAATTCTTGTTGGTTATCTATTGATTTTTTTTTGTGTGAGATGTACAATTCTTTCAATGTTTCTTTTAATGGCTCCCAGTTTTGTTCTGCACTATTGAAAGTTACAAAAAAAGTAGGTGGGCCTAACTGTCGTATCATTGTGAAAAAAATTCTTTTCAGGTGTTGCAAATAGTCTGGTAAATTTCTTATTTTTTTGAAATCTACATATCCAATATCTAATTGCAATATCTTTTCAAGGTTTGGTTTGTGCTTCACATCTTTTGCTAGTAGGGTTCTACCTTTTAATTTCCCTTTTGCGAATTCTTATCTATAGTGTAGAAAAACTTGGGCAATTAGAATTTTAATGGTTTTTAAAAATACGTTGGTGGTATGATAACCAAATGTTCAATTTGAATTTTGTAATTCCCATTGTGCAATTTTTTGGTATGAAATTTTCTTTTCAATTTGTTCATCACATGGTTCTCCAAAAAACAGTGTTGGAAAATTCATTTCTTTTGCATATTTGTCTTGAAATATTCCAAGAGGTTGTTTTCCTTCAACAGGTGCAATTTCAATGACTTTGTCTTGTATTGAATGTATAGTTCTTGACTCAGTAAGTCCATGAATCAAGGTATTTGTTTCCATTTCCATTGGATTATTTATGTCATTATCTTTGTCGCTATCACTTGATGAAGAGTAGTAACTGTAATATGCTCTTCTAAATGGTACAAATGTTCATGCCAATTTTTATTCAATTTAACATTTTTGCATTTTGTACAACATTGTTTTACATAATTCATTTAAAGAATTCATAATAACATTTGGTCAAACTCTTCCTTTTTGGTATGCATTTCTATATTGCAAACATCTCTTTAATGTAATAGAAAGTATGCATGTTTCATTGGTGGAACGTGGCAACACTATTTGTATAATGTTCATGTCTATTGGGACATTCATAATTGTTCCATTTAGTCCAATTTGAGGTCTTTTGAATCCTAGTTGCCAAATTTGTGCAAAGGAAAGTCGAAGGGACACTAGTCTTTCTTTGAGTTCTGAAAGTGTAGTAGTGTATTGTATTGGCTTATTTGTTTTAATATGTTATGGTGTTATGTATATTGGTTTTTTGTTTTTCCTCAATTGGTGGTTACAAAAGTTGCATATTTTGTTTCCGAAAAATCCTTGTGTCCTTAATAAAACTAGCCCATATGTTTCCATTGTTTGTTGGATTAGATTTATAATATTCTTTTTGAAATGCAGTTGCCCACAAATCGCACACACACATTTAGGTGTGTCTTTGATTTTTTCCATGTAAGATTCTATGAGTGCTTTTTTTTTCATCTTTTTTCTATGTTTTGGATTTTAGGGTTTTTTGCATATCTCTTATTTTAGTTTATGAAGTGATTTATGGAAAGTAGTGCTAAACCCCTTTGTGAAATGTGTAGAGTTGCAAGTTTTTACTTGTTTGCTGTTTTGAATGGATTCTTTCAATTTGTGCATACTAATCTTTTGTTTAGGATTTTTGCATATCTCTTGTTTTAGTTTACGAAGTGAGTTATGGAGAACAATGATGAACCCCTTTGTGAGATGTGTAGAGTTGTAAGTTTTTACTTGTTTACTGTTTTCAATGGATTCTTTCAATTTGTGCATACTAAGCCTTTGTTTGCTTTATTATTATTATTATTATTTTTTTCTGGTTGTGCAGTATGAATGTCGTTTATCATTATTATCTCCACTTCACTTGGCTTATAATGTGTATGCATTTCATTGACTTTGTAACATATGGCATTGTATAATTGTGTTGGTTGTACACATTTGCAATATACTTTGGTATTCATGGCACTGTTTTTTGAGCAAACTTTAATTTTTATTTGCAAAATGTAGGATAGACATTCAAAACAAAAATCAGATCCTTCAATTTCACTTTGTTCAAATGGATCTCCAACTTTTGCAATAAATGTTTCCCAATTTGTGACACCACAACTAATTTTCAACTTAGATTTAAACATGTTTCAAGGCATTCATTTTCTATGTTGTCTCCATTTAGCATTGCATTGCAAAAGGATTGAGCCATGTAGCATCTAAGACATGGGCTATCATATTCATTTTCAATCAAACTTGCAATAGTATTGAAAATACTGTCACCACAATCTGATCTTGATAATGCATTTTTTCATAATCTAGACATTGTATCTATTTTTTTTTCTATGGAAATTTTTTTAGGCAATATATATTTTTTCCAAATTGTTTAGATTGGTGAGCCTATTGTTCAGGTGTCTTAATTTTTTTGCTCTCAAGTGGTTCAAAATGTCCATTTAGATCTTGATCATGGAACAAAATATAATATGTTGCACTTTGTGAATTTTCATTGAAATGCAAGTACTTTGTTTTTCTTGTTAAATACCAAATACATATCTCAATATCTAACCACTTGGATAGTCTTTTAATACAAAACAAGTCTCCCCAAAGGCCATACTCATTACAATTTGGCTTTGGAACTGTAGATAGTTGCATGCGTCGTAGATATGTACTAACATCATGAATGCCATGCATTTTGGATAGTGTGTGCAAGTCTAGCTCATTTTGAAATGAAAATAAAGCATCAAGATAATCAATTTCCAAACAATTTAGAAAATGATCAACTATTCCATTTCTTAGTTCAATAGATGTGTATCACAAATGTAACAGTAGTTGTAATGAGTCAAAAAGATAATCACCTACATTGTATACAAAGGGGCTTATTCTAAATAGGTTATTGTCTTCCAATACTATGTCAATTGAGATATATTGATGTCTATTTTTTTGACTCATAGTTCTCTACATCTATGATATTATCCAATGAAAATCTTGGTATTGATAATGCATATTTATTGAACTTGGACATTGAATCTATTGAATTATACTCCACAATTTTTTTTCTCATGTTAGTAATTTTTTTTGAGTGTTTGCATTGGTTAATATGTAGTTTTAATGGCTTTCTTTTTTTGGAAACAAGTGGTTCAAAATTTCCATTCAAATGGTCTTCATCATGGAGCAAAATAAAATATGTAGTACTTTATGAATTTTCATTGAAATGCAAGTTCTTTACTTTTCTAGTTGACGACCAAATACACATTTGGATATCTAACCACTTTGCTAGCCATTTAATACAAAATAAGTTGCCCCAAAGGCCATACTCTTAAGAATTTGATTTCTTAATCGCAGATATGTGCATACGTTGTAAGTATGTATTAGCATTAGTAGTTTGATGCAATTCATTCAATGTTTCAGGCTCTGGCTCATGTCTATATGAAAATAAAGTGTTAAGGTCCTTTTTTGCTAGGAAATTAAGAAAGTAATTAATCATACCATTTTTCAATTCTATGGAAGTGAAGTGCATATGTAACAAATATTGCAAAGAGTCAAAAAGACAATACCCTATGTTGTATACAAATGGACTTATCTTAAAAATATTATTGTCTTTCAATACTTCATCTATTGTTTGTTCTTCATTTGTATTCATTGATTAACTTTCTACATCTATGATAGTATGCAATGATTTTTTTGGTTCACTCTTTTCTGACATTTTATGCACAATAAAAAAACACACTAGAAATACAAAAACAAAATAGGTGTAATATGTTACTTGTCAAATTCTATATGTTGTTGAAGTATATTTGTAGATGCTCTTGTTGTCTTTCAATGCACAACTTTTGCAAAATAGGAAAATTAAACACATTTGGAAAATTAAACACATTATCAATGATTAAATAAAAAAATCACAATTTTTTATAAGATGAAATCAATAAATAAATAGTTTGTCACTTCTTAATAAATAGTTAACCATTTTCTAACAAGTTTATTAGTAGGGTTGACATGTAAGTCTAAATTCTTATCCAAGATGCTCTACATCACCCCAAGTCATCAACAAACCTGCAATTACATGCATATCTTCAATGTGCCAAAACTAATAAGAACCAACTTATCCACATGAAATAAGAACTTGATTGAACTCCCTTGACTGAAATGGAGAAAAACCATCCTAAGAATGATAACCATGACCCACTTTTATGATCATCTTCTCTCAAGGGTTTCTTGGAATCCCTAAGGGCAGATTCACCTCACAAGAGTTGATAAGCTAATGTGTCTTCTAAAGGAATGATGATTCTAGGTTTTGCTTTTATTCAAATATAACTCAAGATTGTTGGTATATGGAGCCTAATCAGACTCGGAGGTTAAATTTTTCCCACTTTTATCAGTGCGATTTTCCCCCAAATTATTTAACGGGGGTTTGGGGGCAGCACCCCCAAGATGGGGTCAAGGGGCTAAGGGTTTGGGTCTCTATTGACATTGTATCGTAGCATTTACAATGGTATTGAGTTGCAAGGATTACTGGTTGTAATCGATTTGATTTACTGGATAATAATATTGGACTCTCTATTGGTGGACATAGCCCAAGTTTGGGTGAACCACGTTAAATATTGTCTCTTGCTATTATTATTTATGTGTTTTTCATTCCTCTGTTTAATCTTTATTTGCACGTAATTGATATTTTCTGCATACAATTCCTAACAAGTGGTATTAGAGTGGGTTGTGTTCGATTATTGTCTATAGGAAAGTCTTGTGGTTGAGTGGGAGTCTTACGGTTAAGTGGGAGCAATGGCGGATGAGGGTAAATTGAAGGTAGATAAATTCAATGGGCAGAACTATCAATTATGGAAGATGAAGATGGAGGATTATCTCTATCAGAAGGATTTATGGAGGCTGTTGGAAGGAACAACCAAGAAACCAACAGGAATGAGTGATGAGGAATGGAATCTTTTGGATAGAAAGGCATTGGGAGCCATTTGTTTATGCCTGGCACAATCAGTGGCATTCAATATTATATTAGCAAAGACAAATCAAGAGTTGATGGAAACCATGGCAAAGTTATATGAAAAGCTTTCCACTTCAAATAAGGTATTTCTCATGAAGTGTTTATTTAATATGAAAATGGTAGGTGGGTTAGTTGTTGATCATTTAAATGAGTTTAATATAGTTACCAGTCAATTAACTTCTATAAATGTAAACTTTGAAGAAGAAGTTAGGGATCTTTTGATTCTGTGTTCTTTGCTTAAAATTTGGAATAGCTTGGTCATGGCTGTTAGAAGTTCTATTTCTGGTTTAAATACATTAAAATTTGATGATGTTGTTGGTGTTATTTTTAGTCAGGAAATTCATAGGAAAAGCTCAGGTGGAACATCCACATCAGGTAGTGTTTTGAATACAGAAAGAAGGGGTAGAACAAAGGAGAGAGGAAACAATTCTAGAAGTCGTGGGAAGTCACGAGGAAAATCAAAGGAAAAAAGGTCCCAATCTAGAGACAAGAGGGATTGTTGGTCTCAGAAAAATAAAGGAGAAAAAAAGGAAGGCAATAAAGAGGCAAATGTGGTAAGTAATAAATCTGATGAGGATGCTTTGATTCTTTCCCTTGATAATGCTAATGATTCTTGGGTTTTAGATTCAGGGGCTTCATTTCATGCTATGCCCCATATAAGTTATTTTCTTGATTATGTCCAAGGGGATTTTGGGCTGGTTTATTTGGGAGATAATGAACCATGTTAGATTGTTGGAAAGGGAATAATCAATATTAAGTTGCAGAATGAGAATCATTGGCTACTACATGAGGTAAGACACATTCCAAAGTTAAAAAAAAATTTAATTTCAATAGGGCAACTAGATGATGAAGGTTGTGTTGTTACATTTAGTGATAAAAATTGGAAGGTTACAAAAGGTTCCTTAGTGGTAGCAAAAGGTGTGAAAGTAGGCACCTTATATCTTTGTATAGGTCATATTGTTCCTTCTACTTTAGCTATTGTAGATAAAAATCAATGTTCAAGAATAGTTGTTGCAGTTCACTAAGCAGAAAAATAGATAGTTGCTATGGATTCTGAATCAACACCATGGCATAATAGACTTAGGCATATGAGTGCAAAAGGTATGAAAGTACTTCATTCAAAGAATGTTTTACTAGGTCTGAAATGTGTTAACATGGATTTTTGTGAAAGTTGTGTGTATGGAAAACAAAAGAGAGTCAATTTTCTCAAGGATGGGAAGTAAAAGAAAGATGAGAAATTGGAGCTTGTGCATACAGATGTATGGGGACCAACTCAATTATCTTCTCTTGTTGGCTCTCGGTATTATGTCACTTTTATTGATGATGCACCAAGGAAGGTATGGATTTATTTCCTTAAGCATAAATCTGATGTATTTGAAACTTTTAAGAAATGGAGAAGCTTGGTTGAGAATGAGACAGGTAAAAAGTTAAAATGTCTTAGATATGATAATGGTGGTGAGTATTGCAGCAAAGAGGTTGAAGATTATTTTTCCTCTAATGGTATTTGTAGGCAAAAGATGGTTCCAAGGACTCCACAGGAAAATGAAGTGGATGAGCGCATGAACAAAACAATAATGGGGCGTGCACAGACTATGAGATTGCATGTTGGGTTGAATTTAAACATGTGGGAAAAGGTTGTAAACACCATTGTTTATTTAATTAATAGAGGTCCTTCAGTTCCCTTGGGTTATGGTATTCCAGAGGAAGCATGGGCAGTTAAGAAGGTGAGTTATTCTTTTCTCAAGACCTTCGGTTGTCAACCATTTGCACATGTAGATCCTGAAAATAGAACCAAGCTTGATGCAAAATCAAAGAAATGTATATTTGTTGGATATGGAATTGATGAATTTGGTTATAGGTTTTGGGATTCTGAAAATAAAAAAATTGTGAGAAGCAGGGATGCCATATTCAATGAGAAAGTGTTGTACAAAGATTAGTTGCACCAGCATGAGAAGAAAGAAACTGATTATGTAGTGTTGGATGATACACCAAACAATGATGTTCTAGTGGTTCCTCATGCTCCACAACAACAACAACAAAAATTACCACAAAATCCAGTGAATGTTAGATGATCTTCAAGGATAAGTAGACCTCAAAAAATATTTTCTCCCTCTTCGTATTCTATTTTGTTAATAGATGTTGGTGAACCTGAAGGGTATGACGAAGCTATGTAGGTGGATACAAAGGTTCAGTGGGAGCATGCAATGGAAGAAGAAATGGACTCCTTTATGAAAAATTAGACTTGGGAATTATGCAAGTTTCCTGTAGGTAAAAAGGATTTACCAAACAAATGGGTTTACAAGCTGAAAGAGGAAGATGGAGGTAAGAACAAATTTAAAGCCAAGTTAGTTTTCAAAGGATTTGCATAGAAACAATGAATTGATTTTGCTAAAAAAAATTCTCCAGTTGTTAAGATGACTTCTATTCATACTAAAGTATTTTGGTTGTTGAATATTTGCATTTGGAACAACTAGATGTGAAAACTGCCTTTCTCCATGGTGATTTGGAGGAGGAGATATATATGGAACAACCCCAAAGATTTGAGATCAAAGGAAAGGAGAAATTGGTGTGTAGATTGAAGAAGAGTTTATATGGCTTGAAACAAGCACCCTGTCAATGTTACTTGAAATTTGATATTTTTATGACTGAGCAAGGCTACAACAGGTGTAATTCTAACCATTGTGTTTATTTTAAGAGGTTGGATAATGATAGCTACATTATTTTATGTTTATATGTTGATGACATGCTTGTAGCAGGGTCTAACATGGATCACATAAGTGAGTTAAAACAACAGTTAGCAAACTCATTTTCTATGAAGGATTTTGGGGCAGCCAAACAAATCCTTGGTATGAGAATTTGTAGAGATAGGAAGAACAAAAAATTGACTCTATCTTAGGCTGGTTATGTCGAAAAGGTGTTGCAGAGATTCCACATGGAGGATGCAAAAGCTGTCAACACACCTTTGCCTGGTTATTTGAAATTGAATAAGGAGATGTGTCCAAAGACACAAGAGGAGGAAGAAAAAATTTCCAAGGTACCATATGCTTCAGCTGTAGGTAGTTTAATGTATGCCATGGTATTCATGAGATTAGATATTGCACATGTTGTAGGAGTTGTTAGCAGGTATATGAGTCATCTCAGATTGGAGCATTGGAATGCAATAAAATGGGTTCTCAGGTATTTGAGAGGTACATCTAATAAATGTTTATGTTTTGGGGGCTCTAATACAAATCTAGCAGGTTATGTAGACTCAGATTTGGCAGGGGATATTGATACCAGGTAGAGTACTATAGGTTATGTCTTTACTGTAGGTGCGATAGCAGTAAGTTGGATATCACGGTTGCAAAAGATGGTTGCTTTATCCACCACGGAGGAAGAGTATGTAGTTACAACAGAGGCAAACAAGGAGATGATATGGCTACAATCTTTCATGGGAGAATTGGGAAAACAACAGACCAACAATTATTTTTTTACAGATAGCCAAAGTGCCATACATCTTGCAAAGAATTCTACCTTGCATTAAAAGACCAAACACATATAGTTGAGGTATCACTTCATTCGGTCAGTGTTGGATGATGGGAAATTAAGGCTAGAAAAGATACATACAGCTGACAATCCATTGGATATGTTTACAAAGGCGATGCCAAGGGAGAAGCTGAGCTCCTCTTCAACTTCGGTTGGTCTTCAAGACTAAAAATAATAAAATCAGAATAACAGGGTCTAGGGTGCTTATTTCTAGTGGGAGCTATAGGGTTAGCAGTGTTATGATCAGTCTCCAAGTGGGAGATTGTTGGTATATGGAGCCTAATTAGACTCAGAGGTTAAATTTTCCCCACTTTTATTGGCGTGATTTCCCCCCAAATTATTTAACGGGGGTTTGGGGGTAGCGCCCCTAAGACAGGGTCAAGGGGCTAAGGGTTTGGGTCTCTGTTGACATTGTATTGTAGCATTTGTAGCAGTCTTGAGTTGCAAGGATTATTGGTTGTAATCGGTTTGATTTACTGGATAATAATATTAGACTCTCTATTGGTGGATGCAGCTCAAGTTTGGGTGAACCACGTTAAATATTGTCTCTTGCTGTTATTATTTATGTGTTTTTCATTCCTCTATTTAATCTTTATTTGCATGTAATTGATATTTTCTGCATACAATTCCTAACAAGATTGGAAACCAACTAATTATTTTGCAAGATCCCAATTAATTACTTTGAAAAGGAAGATAGAGGGAAAACATTTGGCCATTAGGAGGCAAACATTCACTGATGTCAAAGATCTTAAAACCCAATTTCCAACCCTTTTTCAACCTACCAAGTGGACACCTTAACAAATTGAAGAAAAAAAGGTGAAAGGGCTATGTTTTTAACTGTGAAAATAAATATGGTAAGGGACACACGTGTGGAGAGAAGAAGATTGTCCATATTGAAGGAGAAATATACAATAAAAAAGATACAAAGATAGAAGTGGCATCAAAGTAATCATCAAAAGAGCACAAACTAATTATATCTTGTTGTGCACTATCAAGTATTCGTTCCCCACAAAGCCTCAAATTAGTGGTAATTCTTACAAGCAAGGGCACAATAACAATTAATTCAAGGATTACTCACAATTTTATTATTAAAAAGTTAGCCACAAATTTGAGCTGGTTTATTTTTCCAGAATCAAAATTTCAAGATATGACACTAGATGGGGTATTGTTGGCTATTCCAAGAAATGTCAAAATATTAAATTTACCATGGGGGACTACCTTTTAACTAGTCCTATGTTAGTCATTACATTGGGTGCAGATATAATATTGGGATTCCAATGGCTCAAAACTTTGGACACCACCGAGAGGAATTTCTCCGACCTCTTCATGTGCTTTTATTCTAAGGGTAAGACATTTGAATTATGGGGATTGTAAGAAAAGTATTTACAAATGATAAGCTCTCACCAAATGTAAAATGTGCTAAAAAAAGGTTCAACAAGATTCGATGAAAAATTATTTCCTCTAGAGATTCCACCATCACCAACATGAGTTGGCATTGCACCAAAAAACACTCAATATCAACAATTGCATACCACGTTAGTCAGACTCAATTTTGAAATGAAATCCCCCCAATGGTATATTTTGAGGTCAGAAAACCCATTGAACTTCCTAAGGAGAGGCCTTGCTCAATCCATGTTTTACAATATGATTTTGGGTACACATATGGAAAACCTCCAGTGACAGTGGAGTATAATCCCCCCAAATGGTGCCCTAACAAATGGAGTAAAGTGGTTATGGAGTGGAAGGAAACTTGTAAGGGAAGGCAGTTCAATAGAATTGTGGGGGTGTGGTTGAGTGGCGTGAAAATCCTTAGGACATGCACTGCAGAGCCCATAAAGACATGAATGGAATGGACTATTCTCAAGGATATAACTAAGTACTCCCTAGGGTTGAAGAGTCCTCAGATTCTTGAAGTGAAGCTTAACATTTTGTAGACACATGAAATATACAAGAAAATAATACTATTCAAAAGAAGATGTAAAGATGTGGATTAAATAATATTTAAATTTTAGCAAAAATTTTATGTAATACATCTATAACTTGCCACAAAGTAGTTATCATACATGTGACATGAAATTGTGTCCAAGATTCGTTCAACAAATCAATTAGCCCATTAACAATTGAAGCCGATCTGTCAATGTCCATGCTTCCCTTACCAAATAAAAGGAAAACACAAATTAGACTTATGCACTTTCAAAGACACTTTAGGCCAAAATTCCATAATTTGGTACCTACAATTTTAAGGAAACCAATATTTTAAAAAATCTAGAAACCTTGACAATTTTTATTGCTATCAGATTTCTCTAATTAGAGTTAATCTAGAAATATTCTTGTATTTCATTAACATTTTCTGGAAACAAGAGGACTTCTAGCATCTTTAAGCCAAAGCCAACTCTAGGACCAACGAATAAGTGCATTTACTTGGAACAAATTCATTAGGCCTTGTAAGACAGTCTTGGTTTAAGATTTCATGAGTCTTGGGTTATGATTGCCAATTATGATAAAGATGATAACTATAGTGGAGTTCGTGCTTGAGGTGTAGCAGTAACATTGACCTAAATTAATTAGACTTTGTAAGATTTTCTTGGTTTAAGATTTCATACATAGTTCCAGAACTCACGACTCAGCAACACTTAGCTAGGCAAGTTAATGGGCAATTTACTTGGCTGCAAAAATAGCTAAGTTACAATGGCCAATTATGATAATGATGGTGACTACTTTAGGATTTGTGCCTGGCATGCAGGAGTAACATGCTGCCTTGTAAGAGTGAAGTAGTCTCGTGCCCCTAGTTTGTGAACAAAAAAAGAGGAACAACTTAAGAGGTAGTCTTTTTGCAATGAAGTTTTAACAATGTTGGCTTAAATGGCTGTACTTGTAGGTTCAAAATTATTTGTTAAAAATTGCCCCACCTGTGTTCATGGTCCCACCAACTGAGCTCAATTAATACCTATGTTGAGGCCCTGCAGGTTCAATAAAACCCACAGTAACTACTAGCAATCGCACCCGTGGGGTGCAATGGGTACGCCGAAGTCAATTTAGAGAACTTTGTGTTAATATTGAGAATTAGAAAGGTAAAATTAATTTACAGCTGTAAAGATGAAGTCCTATTAGTTGAGAAGATGAAGTAAAATTTTGTACAAGCAGCAGTAAAATGGGAATAAATTGAGAATGTAAAAAGTTATAACATTTGAAGATTGAAGTAGTTTTGGCAACCATTGCTTTTACAACCCACATTTCTCTGTAAAGTTAAATAAATGGACATGATTCTTATGTAATCTTTCCATTGCTTCCCTGCACAAAAACTCCTTGCTATGCATCTCATTCCTATTGTAATTGAGATCCACACCAAGCATGATAAGTTTTACATTGATCTTTAATAGAGAAACATATGGCTATAGTGGATGGTTGGCAGGAACGGTATGTAGTATCTGTGTTGCTTTCTCTAATGATTGGAAAAGGCCAAATTGTATTCAAACAACAAAAATTTATGCAAACAGAAACAACTCCACGATGGCCTAAACAATGTCAATAGAAGGAAAAGGTTGGTAAGGAAGTGGGAAAAAAAAAGGGAAAGTTTTTGGAAATGTTAGAAAAACAAGACACTTGAGTAAAGTATCGTTGAAGCAAACGTTCATTGACAATTCCACACATCCCATAAAAGTAGACCAAATCGATCATTACCTGCAAAATAGTGTAAATCATGAGTAAATAACAAAGTTACAAACAGTTGATTTAAACCTATTGGTTTTGTTCTTTTTCTACAGATAGTAAATAAAAGATACATCGAATACATCTGCATGAACATTGACTAAAATTTGGTAGCAGATGTATATTTTGGGAGGCATGTACTGTTGTATGCTCTTCAGCCTACTCAAATTGTATGTATGCCTTTTCTTGATTTATTGAATATGAAGGACTTGGTTGCATCCCTACATTTCCTATATGTATAGATAAAATGTAGATGTGACAATGGCATTTGCAACATGAGGTACAAAAGTAGTAATACAAAAATGGGTTAAGCAGATAAGGAATAATAGAAGCTACTTGCTACCACATGAATATCTATACAAGTTTGACGCCTATTTAATATTTTGATTAATTGTGTTCATAATCGTGGTAGCTCGGTCAGTGGCTATGTTGTTACTGCAAACAATCTTCAAGGAAATTTTTGTGTTTAAGGTGGAGTTGTCATATATCTAGTTCTCGAAGGCAGGATTCAACAACAGCTGACCAAAGTTGTGCTTTCTTAACCAATTCTTGAAAGCAGAATTTTGCTAGCATATGACAATTAATTCATAAAGAAACTATCTGGGGAGTAAATATGAATGAGCCCTCATTTTCAATTAAGTGTCATTGAGGGTAACGTTGATGAAGAAGTCGAACCTAAAGTTGAGGTTGAGATTGAAATTTGAATAAGCCCAACTGAGGCCTCAAATGCTGAGAATTGTGACACAGTTGTTGCTAATATGGAGGTTTCAAAAACTGAGCAAGCTTGTTTTCCTGGTAATTTTGGAGTTTCAAAAACTCAGAAAAATAGTCTTCCCGGTCACTTAAAGCTCTTGTCCAAGGTTCAAAATTTGAAGCCTGTGGCTAATGTGGTATCAATGAATGGCCCTAAATTAGATGAATTGATCAAGAAATATGAATGTGTGGGAGGTCAATTAGTGATAGGTTCTAGTTTATAACTAATGAAAATCCAATACTTAAGACATTAAGTAGCAATTGAAATAGCAAGCAAAGTTTTTAGTTATGATCATCGTGGTTTAAAATATGAAAGCCCAATTGTGGTGATAATGTACTACTATTTGCAACATGCTCTTAATTTCATATTTTATCCTTACTGCTATCTTCTTATGCTTGATTTTGTCTTCCAATCTGGAGATTATAGGCATAAATTACCTGAAACATATTTCAAGGATCCTACGCTTGTTTAGGAGTTTCAATCACCATTGCAAGGAGTGTGTAGCAGATTATAAAGTGTCATGAATGCATAGAAAATTTATTAAGAAACAAAAAATGGGTAGATGGAAATGGAAACTACAAGTTTTTCTGACTAGAAGAAGAAAAAGCGTGGTGCAGACAGGGAATTTAAGCAGCTTTTTCAAATTTGATACCCAATTAACCTCCATAATTGGAGGTATGGGAATTGCATAATTTTTTCTTTTAGATTAATCCCCACATCTGTTGCTTTTCAGAAATTTGAGAGCATTGCTTTCCCCAAAAAACCAGTAATAGTACCAAACAAATGTCAGATTAAAGACATGAAATTTCCATAGTCCAAGGGAATGAGTTGGAATGTTTTTGGTAAAAAATTGTGTAGAGTATTTTGTATCATGCTACAACGAATCATGCTTCTATCCAAAATAATCCTCCACAAACTGATTTACTGGTTTGGAACTTTCACCAGTCACTTGTAATTGGTCTGTGACATCTCCAAACTGTGAGGCAATTAGACCATACACAGTCCATGAAACATGGCATATTCAGTAGTACCAGAACCACCATTTTGGAATTTTCTGCATCAAATATAAAAAATGAAAAAAACACAGTTCTATTCTACATACTATTCTTCTCTATCAGCTTCTATTGTTTGTCAATGTTGATAATAAATTCTTCAATGACATGAAAGCTCAATTACAATCTATCATAGAAATAGAAAATATAGAGATTGAGATTTGTTATAAATTAACAATAACCATATATTTGCCTTGTTTTAACATTGTGTTGTATCCACAATATTCACATCATGGTGAGGTTGGGCACCCACACACATTTCAACACGAGTAAACTAACCATATAGATAAAGTGGTCTGCTTTACATGAAGAAACATGAGAATTGGAAGAAAATTGCACATAAAAAAGGGATTTACTTGGATGGCAAATTGAATCAACTCGGTAATGGTCAATTATTAAATATTAGAACAATCTTCAATGTGTTGGGGAGAAATGTTATCCATTAGGAAGAAGAATGATTGTAAATACCAAATTGACATCGTCTGCTCATTACTGCAGCACCAAATAATGGCTTAAACCAAATGTTAAAGTCTTACAAAAATAATGTTAAATATGCATGGCACGGGGCATCCACTACATGTATATCATCAATTATACTACATGGTTTTAGCAATAACAGATTACTGGATGGTGGTCCGGCATATGGTGTCAGTGTTTATCTTGCTCCAGAAGATTGCTCCTACCTGAGGTATGAAAGATTATGTTCAAAGATAATCTCTTTGGTGTTGCTTTCTTTCAAATGTTTGCATTCTAGAAAGTTCTTTTCTCCAATATTTATCCTTTTTTCTAAGAAGAGATGTTTGACTGACTATTATTGCTTATTCTCTACAGTGTTCTGTTTTCAATTTAGACATTAATGGTGAACAGTATGTCATGTTGTGCCGAGTTATTTTGGGGAATGTTGAAGAAGTTCCCCTTGGCTCTCATCAGTTTCATCCCAGCTGTGAGAAGTTTGATTCTGGCATAAATGATATCACCAATCCAAAGCATTACATTATTTGGAGTACTCACATGAATACACACATTTTACCAGAATATGTTGTCAGTTTTAAGGCTCCTCACCAGTCGCCTGGTATTGTTGAATTTTGTTTTTTATATCTTCTCATTCATGCTAGCAATGTGGACAGTTGCATTTGTTGTATTACCAGAGTTAAAATAGTTGCCTAAATAATGGGTTTGGAATGTTGCAGCTTGTTCAGATGGATTGAAAGCAAATGAAGCTGCTTCTGATATTTGCAGAAATACAAGGAGTAATTTGCAATATGCTCAAGTAGCTAATAAATTTTCTGCTTATGAGATGGTAATCTTAAATGGTCTTTACTGGGCACAGTTGCTTTTCTATTAGCAATAGGATTTGTTTGGTCTGTATATTTCATGTATTTGGAATACAGGAGAGTCGAAATACCTTGCTGATCCTCATGGTAAGGCAAGTCCAATGTCATTTTGTGCCTAATTTTGGTCAAGCAATCTTCCTAAAATAACAATTATTTTCTCTGATAAGTAATTGTGAAATTGGAAATGTTGGTTATTCTTAAATCTCTTTGTTTTTAGAGCCACTTGTTAACACTCATACTCATGCCAACTTTAATTGCTATCATCTGATGAAACAACTAAAACCCATCCATCCTAACTGGAGTTTAGACCTGCGCAATTGTTGAATCTTAATTTATATACATGATTAAAACATACAACAATGTGCTTATTTTATCCTAAGACAGTGGCATGCATTATGTAATTATTTTTCGATATACCTAGAAATCAATCTTACAAAATTTACAGATTACTGTTACAAACAAATTAGTGAAAAATGACTGCTCTAATTCAATCTTATCTAGAATAACTTGAAGCGAATCACTTCAAGATATGGGTCTGCGTGAAGTGATATTTACTAGGTATAAATTCTGTATAGGATGTCTGGTAAATTAGAAAACACTATTATTACGATTACACAGTAAATGGAAATGGGTAGGTAGTTTGCTTATCATGCTATACCTATGAGAACAATTAGAGAGTAAATGGGGGCCCCGTTTTCAGTAATTCATTTGGGTGAATAGCGGTCTTCTTCACTAAACAGTTGACCCAAAATAGTATACTAATCTATGCGATGGATTGATTATCAGTATGCTACTTTCTGGTATAGTGTGAGGTTATGGCAGACACTCTTAGTTCTTGCCCATAGTTTCTTTGCCTACTCAAGCCATCCCGGATTCATGCATGCAAGGGCTCCACTGCCCCCTCTCTCTATAATGGGTGGGTTGAAAGGTGGGGATATTTAAGATGCCCTAAACTACACTAGAAGAATCCCTAAATTATAATCCCCAATTTACTTAGCCTAAAAATATTCTCCTCACGAGTCTCTAGTTTCAGTTCGCAGTTTGAAGAAAGAGTGAGACGCGTTTACTATCTTGCCATGTCTCCTGCTGCTGCTGAGAGGCAATTTAAAATCTATGACAGAGTATTTATAAGGGGTCTAACTACTAAAAAAAAACATCGACAAAATGGAGACTGAAAGTAGAGAGAGAAAAAGATCTTAGAGTCACAATGCTCTGGTTTCCATGTCTATGAGAGCATTTTCAACTATATTATCTGGAAAAAATCATCCCAATTTCTATGCTAGCGAACATTATGAACAGCTTGCTCTATATTAGAGGGCAGAACAATCTCAAACTAATTGTAATCGCCTGAGCTTAGATTTTAACAAGAGCAGAGGTAAAAATTGGAAGAGGGAAAATGAGGTACCTGAATTTTCTACACAAATGGGTGTCGAGCTGTGAACGACGCTGATGAGAAAACCCTAATATCAGAAACCCACCTAAAATGTAGATTTTTCTTCAAACTGAAGTAAATATAATTATGGCGTGTTGTCAACGAAGCCGATATCTGTCTTCAAATAGCAATTGGGATCTAATTTTGTCGTGCTGTCAACAATGCCGATATTTTTTGCAATAAATGCTCCTCATATATTTTTCCCAGCTTGCTGCAATAACTGCTCTCTTCCCAGGAGAACTGCTACTCAGATATTTCCCAGCTGCAATAACTGCTCTGCTCTGTTTCATCCAGGAAAAATGATGAACGCCTGGGATGGATTTCATAGCAGGCGATTGCCTGTGGAGCAATCTACACTGTCGGAGGTTAAAATGCCTTGCAAATTCTAAGCCCTAAACTACACTAGAAGAATCCCTAAATTATAATCCCCAATTTACTTAGCCTAAAAATATTCTCCTCACGAGTCTCTAGTTTTAGTTCGCAGTTTGAAGAAAGAGTGAGACGCGTTTACTGTCTTGCCATGTCTCCTGCTGCTGCTGAGAGGCAATTTAAAATCTATGACAGAGTATTTATAAGGGGTCTAACTACTAAAAAAAAAACATCGACAAAATGGAGACTAAAAGTAGAGAGAGAAAAAGATCTTAGAGTCACAATGCTCTGGTTTCCATGTCTACGAGAGCATTTTCAACTATATTATCAGGAAAAAATCATCCCAATTTCTATGCTAGCGAACATTATGAACAACTTGCTCTGTATTAGAGGGTAGAACAATCTCAAACTAATTGTAATCGCCTGAGCTTAGATTTTAACAAGAGCAGAGGTAAAAATTGGAAGAGGGAAAATGAGGTACCTGCATTTTCTGCACAAATGGTGTCGAGCTGTGAATGACGCTGATGAGCAAACCCTAATATCAGAAACCCACCTAAAATGTAGATTTTTCTTCAAACCGAAGCAAATATAATTATGGCGTGTTGTCAACGAAGCTGATATCTGTCTTCAAATAGCAATTGGGATCTAATTTTGTCGTGCTTGTCAACAATGCCGATATTTTCTGCAATAAATTCTCCTCATATATTTTTCCCAGCTTGGTGCAATAACTGCTACTCAGATATTTCCTAGCTACAATAACTGCTCTGCTCTGTTTCATCCAGGAAAAATGATGAATGCCTGGGATGGATTTCATAGCAGGCGATTGCCTGTGGAGCAATCTACACCGTCGGAGGTTAAAATGCCTCGCAAATTCTAAGCGTAGATGTTTGACTGACTATTATTGCTTATTCTCTACAGTGTTCTGTTTTCAAATTTAGACATTAATGGTGAACAGTATGTCATGTTGTGCCGAGTTATTTTGGGGAATGTTGAAGAAGTTCCCCTTGGCTCTCATCAGTTTCATCCCAGCTATGAGAAGTTTGATTCTGGCATAAATGATATCACCAATCCAAAGCATTACATTATTTGGAGTACTCACATGAATACACACATTTTACCAGAATATGTTGTCAGTTTTAAGGCTCCTCACCAGTCGCCTGGTATTGTTGAATTTTGTTTTTTATATCTTCTCATTCATGCTAGCAATGTGGACAGTTGCATTTGTTGTATTCCCAGAGTTAAAATAGTTGCCTAAATAATGGGTTTGGAATGTTGCAGCTTGTTCAGATGGATTGAAAGCAAATGAAGCTGCTTCTGATATTTGCAGAAATACAAGGAGTAATTTGCAATATGCTCAAGTAGCTAATAAATTTTCTGCTTATGAGATGGTAATCTTAAATGGTCTTTACTGGGCACAGTTGCTTTTCTATTAGCAATAGGATTTGTTTGGTCTGTATATTTCATGTATTTGGAATATAGGAGAGTCGAAATACCTTGCTGATCCTCATGGTAAGGCAAGTCCAATGTCATTTTGTGCCTAATTTTGGTCAAGCAATCTTCCTAAAATAACGATTATTTTCTCTGATAAGTAATTGTGAAATTGGAAATGTTGGTTATTCTTAAATCTCTTTGTTTTCAGAGCCACTTGTTAACACTCATACTCATGCCAACTTTAATTGCTATCATCTGATGAAACAACTAAAACCCATCCATCCTAACTGGAGTTTAGACCTGCGCAATTGTTGAATCTTAATTTATATACATGATTAAAACATACAACAATGTGCTTATTTTATCCTAAGACAGTGGCATGCATTATGTAATTATTTTTCGATATACCTGGAAATCAATCTTACAAAATTTACAGATTACTGTTACAAACAAATTAGTGAAAAATGACTGCTCTAATTCAATCTTATCTAGAATAACTTGAAGCGAATCACTTCAAGATATGGGTCTGCGTGAAGTGATATTTACTAGGTATAAATTCTGTATAGGATGTCTGGTAAATTAGAAAACACTATTATTACGATTACACAGTAAATGGAAATGGGTAGGTAGTTTTCTTATCATGCTATACCTATGAGAACAATTAGAGAGTAAATGGGGGCCCCGTTTTCAGTAATTCATTTGGGTGAATAGCGGTCTTCTTTACTAAACAGTTGACCCAAAATAGTATACTAATCTATGCGATGGATTGATTATCGGTATGCTGCTTTCTGGTATAGTACGAGGTTATGGCCGACACTCTTAGTTCTTGCCCATAGTTTCTTCGCCTACTCAAGCCATCTCGGATTCATGCATGCAAGGGCTCCACTGCCCCCTCTCTCTATAATGGGTGGGTTGAAAGGTGGGGATATTTAAGATGCCCTAAACTACACTAGAAGAATCCCTAAATTATAATCCCCAATTTACTTAGCCTAAAAATATTCTCCTCACGAGTCTCTAGTTTCAGTTCGCAGTTTGAAGAAAGAGTGAGACGTGTTTACTATCTTGCCATGTCTCCTGCTGCTGCTGAGAGGCAATTTAAAATCTATGACAGAGTATTTATAAGGGGTCTAACTACTAAAAAAAAAACATCGACAAAATGGAGATTGAAAGCAGAGAGAGAAAAAGATCTTAGAGTCACAATGCTCTGGTTTCCATGTCTACGAGAGCATTTTCAACTATATTATCTGGAAAAAATCATCCCAATTTCTATGCTAGCGAACATTATGAACAACTTGCTCTGTATTAGAGGGCAGAACAATCTCAAACTAATTGTAATTGCCTGAGCTTATATTTTAACAAGAGCAAGGTAAAAATTGGAAGAGGGAAAATGAGGTACCTGAATTTTCTACACAAATGGTGTCGAGCTGTGAATGATGCCGATGAGCAAACCCTAATATCAGAAACCCACCTAAAATGTAGATTTTTCTTCAAACCGAAGCAAATATAATTATGGCGTGTTGTCAACGAAGCCGATATCTGTCTTCAAATAGCAATTGGGATCTAATTTTGTCATGCTGTCAACAATGCCGATATTTTCTACAATAAATGCTTCTCATATATTTTTCCCAGCTTGCTGCAATAACTACTCTCTTCCCGGGAGAACTGCTACTCAGATATTTCCTAGCTGCAATAACTGCTCTGCTCTGTTTCATCCGGGAAAAATGATGAATGCTGGGATGGATTTCATAGCAGGAAATTTCCTGTGGAGCAATCTACACCGTTGGAGGTTAAAATGCCTCACAAATTCTAAGCGTAGGACACCTTCGGCGTAATAAAGGACAAAACAATCAATTTATAAATCCACTAAAAAATCAATATAAAATTTAATGGAGATTGGAAATAACTCCATTTCTTCTTCCAGCTTATAAATACTCCACAATTTCAGATCTCCAACGTCACTTTTTCTAGCATGTGGTTTATCTCTTAATAAAGAAAGATTTTAGATTAATTTCAGCATCCAAATAAGCCCAGAAGTTCAGGCACTCCTGTAAAATATAATCTATGCCATAAAATAAATAAATTTCAGGCAACCCATCTCAACATATCTAAGTCCCAAATAACTAATTTTTTAGTGGATATATATATATATATATAATGCACCCCTATTTTGTATATTAAAGGTTGTGGTTTTATATGGGTTTTAATTTTTAAGAGCTTTTATAAGCATGAGTCCTATGGATTTTTTTAATAATGGGCAAGCTTAAAACTTTAAGCTCCAAAGTTTTAGGAAGCTAGTGGTCTCATGATTATTTTTTAGCAACAAGGAATGCTAAAGTTATAATTCTATTGTTAAATATAAAAAAAAACTATTAACAATTTTTTTATAAATTCTATATGAATGACATAACAACAAAAATTTAGGAAGTGGGCCAAGGAAACTTTTAGCCCCACCTGTATGACACTCCCTTAAATCTAAAATCTAAAAATTAGGGGCTCCTATTTTCTTGTACAAGATTATATTCTATTCTATAGCATAATTTTTTCTTCTCATGGGACCCCTTAGTCCATAAAAATAATTCATGTAGTGGCTCCATGGGACCCCTTTCCAAGCCTACAAAACCCAAACTTTAGTTGTTCTTTAATTTCTTATAATCTATTTTCTTCCTTCTTTTTTCAAGACATCTTGTGTTATTCTAAATCTCCACGAGAGGGTTATTTTCTACATGTTGCAACCATTCAGACCACTCAAATAAATCAAAACCCTAAATATATGAGATCAAATAGCAAATGAATCAATTAACTAACTGTTGGCTGAATTTCTACTCAAAACCCTATCTATTCTCTTCTCCTTTCCTTTCTCCTTTCACAATTCATGGGCATTCACTTCCTTCTAGGCAAAATAATAAATGATTAAATGAAAAGATTTATTTTATCAAGTCTAGGTTTGAAAATAATCAATGTTGGAGATAAGTGATAAATGAGAGTTGTGATTTCAGTTAAGTGTTTTGATCTATCCAAATTTACACAAGAGTGTGTATATTTATATATAGGGGAGAGGATATAGTAGTTGAGTACCCTGATTTTGTGCCTCTCAATATAATAATTGGCAATTTCAACTCACTCCCAATTTTTTACAATGACTTATTTGGCAAGGCCCCTACTTATAATTGAGGCTTCAAGTCCACATCATCAATATGATGCCACATCAACATGCTTTTTGTTGATGTGTTGAAAGAGACACCCCAAAAGGGTAGGCCGGTAATTATGCATTAAGTCGTGTTTTATTGGTGCGTGGATGTGGCATCACATGATTTGTTGCTTTTTAGATCTAATGAATATGTTTCATTCAATTATGAGTACTCATGATCAACACTAGCAACTTTAAAGTCACAAGTTATAGTGCTATACTATTAAAAATATTGGGTATTGAATCAACAAATTTCATCACAACTATTAGAACATGCTCAACTACTAGGTCCTCTCCCCTATTTATTAATAAATTTTGAATGCATACAAAAAATATATGTATATGCATAATGTATCTAGATCACATTTGATTCAATTATATTAAAATGAGGGTTGTAGTGTAGTGTAGTCCCTATCAAACATTTCTATTACAATTTGTAGTTGCATTATCTTATGTTTTTTGAATTTATCTACATTAATGTATGAGTAGCCTTTAGACAATGGCTAGCACTTCATTTGAGTTTGCCCAATCTTAAGGAATATAGGAGAGTGGATGATCATGTAGAAGGATTGGCTTTGCTTAACATAGGGGAGTTGAGTAATATCAACAAAGGTGTTAAGTCAAGAAGATACCTATAATAATTTTTTTTATCTTGAATAATATAACAGATGCATTCTATTGAAAAAAATATGTGCAGATGACATAATAGTTTAAAGTGTTAGAGTTGGATAGATGTAGATACCCAAGATCTAGAGGCCAAATGGAAAGCACAAAGAGATCAATATGCAATGTTGAAGATTGCAATGGAACTTGATTATCTCAGAAAGTTAAATTACAAATGAGAACCCCTTGGTTATATAGCCAAGGTGATACATAAGATGTCATAAGATTATGAAAAATGTCTTAATCTTATGATATGAGGCAAATTATCATAACTACCTAGGAAAAGATAAAATTTAGACACATGACAACTAAGTCTTCTAAAAAGAATCGTAGGAACTTAGTAAACTTAACATGTGAAAATGTCCCCTAAGTCCCTAGTAAGTGAATTAACTAGGTACAAGACATTTATTCACACCAACACCCCCCCTTAAGTATAATTTAGGGAGTAGATTATTATGCAAAATGATGCAAAGATGCAAGGATGGGTCCTGACTACTAGGCCATGTTAGGTACCCATGTACAAATGAAAATGCAAACTCTCAAAAATGAAGAAAAGGAGAAAACCTAGTGGGATAAAACTCCTCCCCAAAAGAGAGATGAAAAAAAAAATGCTCTCAATGATGCATGAGAAGGCCAAAACCCCATGCGAGGAAAGAAACCCCCCATAAGAGAGAAGAAGAGAGACCATGCAAACTCCCCCTCAATGGTGAGTCTCCTGCAATGGTAGAAGTTTGACATTGAATGCTAAAGATGATCTAATTGAGCGTCGAACAACTTTCCTCCCCTTAGGAAGAAACAAAACCAAGATGATATGTAGGATGTTTTCCCATTCCTGAAAGGAATATGTGGGAAGAAGAATGATATGTGATGTCTCTGAACTATGCTCAAGTGTCTCCATGTCGATGTAGAAAGATGGCACACTCCAAACATGCATTCTAGGCTACACTACTGAAGATGTCAATTCAAAATCTAGTAGAGAAAGATATAGAACACAATCCAAAGACAAAGATGCCTCCTCTAAAGAAAAAGAAGCCTCCTCCAAATGTTGTCCAAAAATATCCACACTCATGTCAAATTGTGAATAATGATCATGTAGAGAATGAACAAGAGGGTCAGAGTATTCCCTCACAAAAACTAAAGAAGAATCATCTTCATCAAAGAGAAGATGTATGCAATCAATGGTGTCTCCCAAATATGAAATGTGAGACTCGGAAAACAACCCACCAATGTTTTTCATGTATGCATCCCAAGTAGATGTACCTAGAAGATGTTAGAATTGTGAAACAAGCACAAAACCACGAGTCATAGGATCAAACAACAAACAAATACACCTTCCACACAAGAGATTTGCAAACATTATGTGCAATATTACTCAACAAGAAAAAGCTACAAAAGTAAGAGACTATAAAAAAGATATGAAAGCTTGAGTCAATAATTACAATGAGGGTTGAGTGCTTATAAGAGAAAAACCCTAAATGAGAAAGGGATTAGATCCTAACAAGTGTCAACATCACATGAGATGAGACATAATGATCTAATATTAGCTCAACTTATAAAAACACTCCTAAGTTTAGCTTAAGTGTATGAGAATAAAGTAGACTAATAATTAATTATTATCTAATGCATGATAACTCTAACACCCCCCCTTAAGATGAGCTTAGGGAGTAGCTAAAATCCCTAAAAAGTGAATGTATGATGGGTCCCGACAAACAAGGCCTATTGAGGTACCCATGTACAAACAAAAGATATCTATAATATGGATAAATAGAGAAAACCTCATAGGAAAAACTCCACTCCAAAAAGAAATGAAAGCTAAGTGAAGGACTGAAGAAGCCTCCAAACAAGACAATTTCCTAAAAATTAGGAACATGTAGAACATCCAGAAGCATGATGCTATAGACTGATGTCAAAAGATGACAAATAGAGTGCTGAAATGAAGAACCTCTAGAAATAGGAATGCAAGAGTGTCCATATGGTAAATGATCCATCTCACTGAAATGCAAGAGTACATGCTACATTTGAAAGTACATAGGAACAAGAACTAGATACATAGGTCATTCAAAAAAGAAAAACCAAGGAAGCATTAACGCCAACAGTAGAAACCCCTAATAATGTTGAAAAGGGAGATCCATGATAGGAACACTAAAATTGTGTGAAACCAAGAAGTGCATGTAGGAGAAACAACCTGTAAATAAAAGGGTGTGCAAACTAAGGAACACACACATGAGGCAAGAATCACTAGGATTCACTATTGTCATGGAAGGAACACTCACTTGACAAAGGTATGATGGAAGAACAAAGGAAAACATCAACCCCCCCATGGCACTTTAAATACAAAAGGCACAACAGGATGTGCAAAATCCCCAAAAGGTATACACTAGAATGGCACTTTATCTTAGTGCGTCTAAAAATGAGAATGTGCATGAAAAAGATATTTACAATGCCCAAATAAGACAAAATACTAGAAATACATATTGAACAACCAAAAATGAGTCATCCCACGCAAAGAACAAGTTCCCAAGAGCTAAAGCATCCAAGTAATTCACTAGAGTGTGAAAACATAAAAATCTCAAATAAAATGTACTTGGAGAACAATTTGGAAAATTTGCATGGATGGAACTGAAGAGCTTTAAAAGACAACTCCAAAGCTGCTAGAATCATGAAAAATAGAGAAACTGGTCAAAATTTATGAGCTCAAGACTAAAAACAACACTCTGACTTCAACAGGCTATAGAATGTATGATTAGAAAAAACAAGTGATGAGACCCACACCACTGGAAACTTGGTGGAACCAACTTTTCGACGATATCTTGTTTGTCAAAACCCGACATCGTTTTCCCAGGTTACGGCCAAAAGAAAAAAAGACCCCCTTTTGGGCACAAAGGGGTCTTGAAGGGGCCATGTGGCAAGTCGCACTGCTAATGTCAACATGACATCAACAAAATATTCTATGAATATTCCCCTGTGTTGAAAAAAATGCGACCCCCGAGAAAAAAATTCACCAGAATATTCCAAGGATGCGCCAGTATATGCCAAAAATATTCTCTTAAAAATGTCGTCAGCTAGAAAATTTCAAATCACCAAGAAAAATCTTTGTCGTCGGTAAGGGTATAGTCATCCAAAAAAAGTCCTCCTCCCAAAAAAACCAGGCTCCATTGGGAAGTGAGAAAACAACGCAAGAATTTTGATAGGACGTCGGAGAAGATGGACGTCGCCAGGAGAAATTGAAGTTGACAGATAAAAAAAGGTGGCTGGTGAATAAAGGTGACGGTGGGTGGAGTACTGGGCCCGTAGGGACCTGCCATGAGCAGGTACCCTGTGGTACCTTTCACAAAAAAATCCACCACTTTATTAAAAAACCCGCCCTTTTCATAATTTTTTTTGACTTTTTAATAAATTTTTGAAATTTCTAAAATTTATAAATTTAAAAACCCGCCGACCAAACAATTTTTGCCCCTCTTAATAATTTTTTTTCTCGAAAGACATGCACAGGGCCGTTCGGTCCACTATACAATTTTTTTTTTCCTTAGAAGCTCTTGATGGCGAAATAGGTCAAATTTATAGTCAAAATTCATGGAATCACCCTCTTGAACACAATGGAGAGGTCCTTCTTGCACCAAAATGCACTGAAAAGACAGCTACCCTCCGGATCTAGAAAAAAACAACCGTTTCAAACCCTCATAGATTTGACATCAAGATTCCAAATTAGGCCAAACAAAAGGAAATTTTGACTTTCTCAATGGCTCTAAATCCAATGGTGGTGTACTTTTTGTGCCAAAATGCTCCTAAAAAACACCCACCTCCAAAATTTGCAAAAAAAGAAAAGGGGATTCAGATTTGAAGCCTATAACCCTTGATGAAGAAAAAAAACCTCATAAATTGAGAAGGGGTTCTCTAAATTGAGACTCTAATACCATGTTAGAATTGTGAAAAAAACACAAAACCATGACCCACAAGATCAAACAAAAAACAAATACACCTTCCACGCAAGATATTTGCAAACAATATGTGCAATATTCCTTAACAAGAAAAAGCTACAAAAGCAAGAGACTATCAAAAAGATATGAAAGCTTAAGTCAATAATTACAATGAGGGTTGAGTGCTTATAAGAGAAAAACCCTAATTGAGAAAGGGATTGGATCTTGGCAAGTGTCAACATCACATGCGATGAGACATAATGATCTAATATTAGCTCAACTTATAAAAGTATAAAAGCACTCCTAAGTTTAGCTTAAGTGCATGAGAATAAATTAGACTAATAATTAATTAAAGAGTAATTAATTATTATCTAATGCATGATAACTCTAACAAAGACAATGTAGATCCTGCTACATTGAATCACAAGAAGCCATATCTGTAGCAACACAAGCATCATCAAATGCAACAATAGATGGAGGAGATGAAATGCAAGGCTCAAGAACAAGATCCGATGTGAGAACTCCCAAGTTCAAGTAGCCAAAAGTCTCCTCAAAATCATGGTTCACACTAGAAGTGTGATCAACAATCAAAGGAAAAATGTCATAATCAAGAGAAAAATTTGCAAAGGTATACAACTGAGATAAATGATCAACCATCCTAGTAGCAATAATCTCTCTACTCTCCAAGTCTCTAATGATAACTGAATCAAAGAGTGAATTCCACAATCTTCCCATCTCCACCATGTGTAATTTGATAGATGGAAAGACGATTGTTTGAAAAATGAGGTACACACAAAACATCATTGAAAGTTCCCTACCCAATATCAATAGATCCCTTCCCAATTACACTCATGTATGTATTGCTTCCCATTAAAGTAGGAGACATAGCACAAGGCTCATAAGAAGATAATTGACACTGCGAAGATGTCATATGATGAGATGCTCATGAATCTAGAAGCTATCTCCCTGATCCACGACTTGTAGTAGCACAAAGATCTTTCCCTTTATATGCTGATGTAGAAGCCAAACTAGCATGACCTTTGTCCTTTTTAGACTATTTTGAAGAAGAAGAAGGCAACTTTGACATTCTAAAAGGAAAATCAATTTCATTATTTTTGAGAAGATGTTTCAACTTGTCAATATCCTTTTTATAACAAGAATGTTCATCATGTCCAAGATTCTTGTAATATGAACAAGTTATCTTCTCTTTCTTAGATGAATTCTGTTTGGAAGAGGATTTATTATTTTCTTGATCTGAATGTGGATTATTCTTTGATTTCTTCTTATTCTTATATAATTATGATTCTTTCACCCGACTAACTAACAATTTTTGAGATTTAGAAGTCTTGATGAGACCCATTGAGATAAGCTTTTGTTTCTCATGTATTAACATCTTAGAAAATGATGCAAATGAAGGTGTAGCATATGCAAACCCCATAGTCAACCTATGAGTATGAAAGCTAAAAACAAAAGAAGAATAATTAGGACCAAGTTTGTTCAATGTATTGTAGACCAACTGAATTTCCTTCTTATCAATTCCACATACTTTGCATTGCTCTCTTAGATCATTAACCTTAGTGATATAGTCCTAGATGTTGTCAAAGTTCTTAGGATCAAGGCTCATCAGTTCATTATCAATTTGATAGCCTCTTTCTTCATCTATAGTATCATAAAAAGTTTTCAATTTGTTCCAAGCTTCATGAGAATTTTTACATGATTCAATTTGAAACAACAAATCTTGAGAAACAAGTTTACAAAGACATCCAAGAGCTATGGTATGTTCAATCATCTATTTTATCTTTTTATCTACATTTGTAGGTTCAGGTACCTTATTTTCAACATATAGAGAGTGACCTTCAGTCATTAGAATAATCCATGCATTTTTATGCCATGTTGAGTAGTTATATGATGTGAGCAAAGGAACCTTAGAATGACCCATGAAAATGAGAGAAAAAAAAACTACATAAAAATAATGCACCAAGAGACACCCCCTCCCCCCAAATCACTCAAACAAGAATCCCCCAAAAAATATATGATTGTGGCACTTCATATTTAGTGCATTTACAAATGTTAGATACCAAAAACAACAAACTAGACTTGATTAAGTAGTGCTTACAAATGCTAAAAATGGCCACAAGATCAAAATAAAATATTTACATAAAATGAGATCAATCTCATTACACCACTGCAAAGTACACAAAAAATTATGCACTTCCAAAATAAATTCATCCAAAAATGTTACCGTTGGAGAAAGAACAGAGCTTTGGAAATTCCCAAAATGAGAATGGCTTAACAACACCTATGAGAATCTACAATTTCTAGAAAAACTAGACACCAAAATAAAAAACTGATTATGCCACTACCAAGAACACAAATTTTTTCCCCAAATAAAAAAAATACTTGCAAAATAGAGGTTGGATGACTAAGTTATGGTTGTTTGAAAATCACCCTTCAAATTGAAAATGCAAATGGTGAGTAGAAAAAATATTAAAAAGCTACAGACATCATGCTGACATCATAATTCTTTTATTAAAGACATTGGATTTTCACAGTCCATATTGATGTAAGCTATTATTTCTGGATTCAACTATGTGAATTTATTTGCACCAATGTGTCGGATCACACTCTGCAATTCTTCTATGTTAAATTTATCGGCCTCTTGGCCATCACAAATCATTGTCGAGTCTACCAAATTATGTAGCAAACAAAATCTTCTATTGCTAGCATATTCTATTTTTTAGCGACAAATCTCTAGTAGTCAAAATCTTTGCAAGATTCGATGAAATATTCTTATCATCCACCAATTTGAATGAAGGTCACCCAAATTTAAAAAATATTGCTGGTTTAATTAACCCGTGAACGAGATTTTGGTAGGTCCTACACATGTGGCCCACATAGGTGGTTCCACGTGGCCCACACAGGTGTTGTCACATGGCTTGTGGGGCCCACAGCCTGCCTCTGCACAAGACTAGGTATTGGGTACGTAGAGTACCTTGTACTCAGAATATATTTTTTAATTATTTTTAATTTTAAATGAAATTTTTTCAAATAAACAACTTTTAAAAAATCCAAAATTTTTACAAAATAATTTCACCTCACAATTTTTCGATCGACAAAGATTCTTTTGACAATGCGGTACAATTTTTTTTTACTGTACCCTATAATAATGACAACCTAAAGGGTTGTACGACTCCATGGGAAATTTTTTTATGTCAAAATTCATCTCCTTGGCCTCCTGAATGCGATGGAAAATTACTTTTTGATACAAAATGCTCTGAAGTGGTAGCTATGTCCTAGATCTAGCAACAAACTTCAACTTCAAACCCTCATAGATCTGGCCTCATATGTCTGATTTGGACAAACAAAAGGAAGATCCAACTTTCTCGGGCACACTAAATGCAATGATGAGCTCAAATATGATGCAACAAGCTCCCAAAATGCACCTACAATACAAATCAAAAGAAGGAACCATCCCAAAATCTAGTATTTGCATCAAGTTTTTTTAATTCTCCAATCATCATACATACAAGAGGAGCATACTCAAATTTTCAAGATCTACCAAAATATCTCAAAAAATGGCTAACCAATGGCACCCAACCTACTCTAATACCATGTTAGAGTTGGCTATGTAGATACCCAAGATCTAGAGGCCAAATGGAAAGCACAAAGAGATCAATATGCAATGCTCAAGATTGCAATGGAATTGATTATCTCATAAAGCTAAATTACAAATGAGAACCCCTTGGTTATATAGCCAAGGTGAGACATAAGATGTAATAAGATTATGACAAGTGACTTAATCTTATGATATGAAACAACTTATCATAACTACCTAGGAAAAGATAAAATCTAGACAAATGACAACTAAGTCTTCTAGAAAGAATCCTAGGACCTAAGTAAACTTAACATGTGAATATGTCCCCTAAGTCCCTAGTAAGTGAATTAACTAGGTACAAGACATTTATTCAATCCAACACAAAGACACTATAAAATTAAGTGGAGTAACTTAGAATATAATTTAGAAGCCCTTAGGGCTTGCCAAATAAGCCATGGATAAAAAGTAGTTGTTTAAACCAATGTATGAAATAAAAAGTACAATCCACTCTTGGTAGTCAATATAAAAATAGAGAATTTTTAATAATTGTAAGTTAGATGAACTAGAGCACGAAAGGATATTTTTTAAAGTTCAAACTACAAATTATATATTGGATATTGCAATTACAAGCACAAAGAAATCAATCTCCACATATACTTGCAAGATTTGACATAAATGAAGAAAACTGTTTGAGAACTAAGTTTAATAGGTTATGGAATCATAGGTGTGACAAAGTTAAAATATAGTAAATTTCTCTATATATCAAGTTCCAAAGACCAACAAGGAGGAAATTTTACATGTCTAGGTGATGGATCGTGAATATGCCCATCTGTCTCAAGTGTAGATGAGCCCAAATTTTAATTCCACAACATGAGCACAACAACTACATCACATCCCATTTTTGTTGTTTCCACCTAAAAAATAAAAATAAAGAAAAAATAAAACCAAGAAATTAAAAAAACTTGTAAAGAAATTGTTTTAATTTTACACTTTTCTTTAGTTTTATACTTCCTTGACTAGTAAAGCACATTTGTGAACAAAGAAATGGATTTTTCCATTACAATAAATTAACTAGATCATAGATTTTGAACCATCTAAAGTTTTTTGAACAAAACCCAATTTGGATAAATCCTAGTTAAAAATTATCTACTCTATATTAATTGATTGTTTCCAAAAGAGATAGGTGTTCTTAGTTTACATATGGACATGTTCTCTGAATTATTATAATGCTTGAATGTTTACATCAAAAAATTAACAAAAAATGAACCAACAAATTATAAATAATTTTCATCATTACAAGAATCTTAGGGTGGGTACAAAAAGTTGGGGGGCCAAAAAGTGGCCAACTTTAAAACAAAAAAAATTGAAACACTATAATGCGAGTGTGTTATAATGCACTTGTGTTATAGCTTTGTTGTATCGAGCCTAAGGCTCGGTCACACCGAGACTATAATGCGCTTGCATTATAACACGAGTGCATTATAAATGTTTATAACAAAAAAGCAGCATTCAATCATTTTTCATTTCTATGTTTTTTCTCCAAGCTTGCGACATTCAAACCCTCAAAAGTGTGCTCAAATTCTTGGAGACCAAATTCTTCATAAAATCATTCCTGAGTCTTCACCAAAATTCCGCCACGACATTGGGGAAGTGTTAGGAGTAAGTTTTTTTAATTTTATTTTTATGATTTTGTTTCTAAATAGGTAGATTTAGTAGGTTTTTTGATGTAAATTTATTTAATTTAAAATAAATGATAATCAAACTCCCAATCTTCAAATCCTCCTTTACCTCAACCTAAAATACCTGGTGAAGAACAACCCCAAATCCAACAACAAACTCCTCCAAAAACTCCTCAACATCACCCTAGAACTCATCAAAATTTAATGGGGAAATTGAAAACAACATAAAACAAATCGAGGAGTTAATTGTGAGGTTGAAAGATCCTGTAAGTTCAACCTCGCAAAGAACCATGCTTGCAGAATCACTTGAAGCTATGTTAAAACATGTATATTTAATTAGCAAGCAATTAAGTGGTTGGGTGGAGAAAAGACAGGAGTACATAGAATATTATGCATATAAACTATCCTACACACTAGTCAAAAATGAAAAAATTATAACATTTGACTTGTGTTCACTTTTCACTAACCCACGATCAAATCAATCTCTACACCCTACAAGCAAGAGGTTTCCTATCCATTGGTGCAACCACCAAGGGATAAAGGACCATTTTTGGGAGAGGTGGTGGATGGTATTTGACCATCCTCCATGCAACAATAACGAGGTTCCACAATATTTCTTGAGGAAAATCTACTGCGAGTTTGTCCTCAAAAAAATCCCCAATTACTTTGATATGTGAGACTTCCAGGGTAGAGGTGGTGGGTCTACATAGGATAGACCAAGGGGTCTTGATCCTTAGTGGCCAGTGAGATGAGCACTCACTAGACCAGCTTATGAGCAAGTGGCTATCCCTTCTGTTGTGAAGGAGAGTGTTGAGGTTGAGACTCTCCAGTCTATTAGTTATCTAACCTAGAGTATCATAGAGCATGTGAGTCTTGCAGTACAACATGAGTCGTGGGAGACTTCGAAGGGTAGGGTTCCACCACATATTTTCCAAGCTTGTGGGTACACCTATGGTTATGACCCCACAAATAGTCAGGAGGCAGGTGCGCAAGCTACGTCTGCAGCTCACCAGTTGGCGATGGAAGATGCCATCTTGAATGAGTGTTTTGGCCTTGATACTCAGGTAAATGTTAGCAATTTCATTGAATTTAATTTATTAAATTTCATTTTTGAAATGCAAGATTAACTAATTTAGTTTAATGATTGTAATGGAATTTCAGGGTCATAGTTTTCATTATGTTTTCAATGGTCCTCCACCTCCATATTACACCATGACATGTACTACCAAGGTATGAAACTAGTAAACAATTATAAATATTACATGTGAATAACATTGTTATATGAATGGTATTCTAATATTTGATTTTGGATGTTGAATAGGTTAATCTTGGAGATTTCATCACAACACCTCCTAGTGGTGGTGGAGTTCAAAGCTTCACTCAGGTAATAGAATAAAGAGTTTAACTAATGAATTGTACTTAATATATTTGTGTGGTTTATATTCATATTGTCGATTACATTGCATTGCACATATTTCAAACTCAAATCATTACTTGACATTGGATAACTAATAACTAGATGATGATAGATGAAACAAATTCAATTACAATATAGTTTTTTAGAAAGTCAACATAAGCAGTGATGCAATTATTTCACATAGCATAACTAATAACTAGGACTAGCTGCCAATTGCAATTGCTTGTCATGGCATTCCATAAGACCACATATTATTGAGGCATTTTTTCAAATAGTTCACTGCCTTGTCTATGCTATGGATGCTTGGAAAAAATCTATCAAAGCATAATAGTAAGCAATAGCATAGATAAGGCAATGGCCTATTTAAAAAAATTCCTCAAAGAAATGTGGTCTCATGGTGATGTCCATCACCATGAGACCACATTTCTTTGTCAAACAGCTCACCACCTTGTCTATGCTACCACATTTTCCATACATTCTACTAAAGCATTTTATCAAATAGTTCACTTCCTTGTTGCTATGGCTAAAAGCCTAAAATAGGTGCTTTCCAACAAACTATGGATGCTTGGAAAAAATCTATCAAAGCATAATAGTAAGCAATAGCATAGACAAGGCAATGAGTTTTTTGAAAAAATACCTCAAAGATATGTGGTCTCATGGTGATGGAATGCCATTCCATCACCACGAGACCACATTTCTTTGAAGAATTTTTTCGAACAAATCATTGGCTTAAGAATAGATAATCCTCTTTAATCAAATCAAATCAAATCATTTTAAGGTCTTGGATTTGAAACCTAAATATAATCCCATCCTCCATCTTCATCCTTAGATCCTATTCTTCCAATCCACAAGTTCATTTCTAATCCATCATCCTAATTTCCATCCTCATCCAAAACCAATACCAATCTTTCTTCCAATCAATCCTCCATCGTGTCTAACCATCTAATCTATCCTCCATCCAACCTAATCTATCCTAGTCCAACTTCATCCATTCCTGCCAACACCAACCACATCGATGATGATGAGGATAACCTTTTTGACCAACACGAATGTAATACTAATGATGAAAATGATAGCATTATGGATCACCTTGAATACATTTTTAATATACAAAATGCTCCAATTTTCCACCAATCCCCCATCCAAAGCTCCCCTCAAGTCCCATCCATATCATCCCCATCCACCACCACTAATTTTATCCTCACCTACTACTTCCATAATTATAAGTATGTCATGCTTGGATGTCTCCTTGGCATTGGTTCTAAGCTTCCATCCCCTTTACCTTCATCTAATCCCAATCCATCTCCTCTTGCTTATCCTTCCCCTTCCTTTGACAATGGAAACCAAGCCTTTAGCCAAAATTCCCCTCCAAATCCTTTTCAAGGTCCTAATCCTCATCCTCAATTTACCAATCCATGGAAGCTTCCACCTCTTATTCCACTTGTTCATATCCCACATCCTTAAAATCCACATCACCCCACTATTACCAAGTAAATTCATCCCATGTATCTCATAATAACTTCATCCAAGGATTATTTTCAAAGGTGGTTGTTTCTCCATGAAAAAAAAAGTGGTGCAATCTTCCCATATCATGCATCCACCTTCATCACCCCCACATCAAGATAAACCCCAATACCCTAAATCATAAATGAGTCCCCTATCAATCCATCTAAGTTGAAGAGTCTATAAAACCTTCCTCCCTTGTCACCCCATCCATATCAAACGAACTATGTCCATCTCCTAATCCAAAGCATGCTAGCATAGATTCCCCTCCATATAAATATCAAGGAAAACCTTCTCCTCCATCATATTATCCCCTTCCATCTCATGATCCCATTTCCAATCAAGATCAACATATCCCTTCCATCTCATCTAATGATATCTTTTCATCTCAAGAGAAAGATATCCCTTCATCCCCCTCTCACAATCCCCTCTCCCCCACTTCATCTAATGACATCCTTTCATGTCTAGATCAAAGTTCCTCCTCCACTCCATTGTATGATCGCTCTTGAAATGTTGTCTCAAAGTACACCTTCCACCCCATATAATGATCCTCTTCCCCTCATGATCAAAATTCTCCTCCCTCTTCATGCCATGATCCCCTTCCATCTCATAACCAAGACCACACTATACCATCCACCCCATCCCAACATAATAACATATAGAAGGAAATGATCTCATGCCCTAAATTTAACATTGAAAATATAGTTAAGGAAAAAACAAAACTATCAATTTTTTCTCAAGATCATTTGCAAGGAATGATTTGACTAATCAAAAATTTCTTTCATGTGTGAGAAATACTAATCCCAGTGGGTAGCAAGAGTTACCACCATTAACTACCCCCATAAGCTTTTCATATATTTTTAAACTTGTAACAACTGAAGCTTGATCGGGAACTAAATAGGAGGAGCAGCCCTTGAATTCAAAGTAAACGAGTTTCATACGCATCTCCATCCCCCCGACTAACAAAGACCACCTGTTTGTTTTATTCACCTAGAGGGAAATGAATTTTGATTGGGGTCCTTTGTTGTATGCCTATATGGAATTTTTGGACATATTTTTTATTTCATATACTTGACATTGTATGCCTATATGGCATTCTTGTAAGCCTATATGGCTATTTTTTATATATTTTATACTTATATTGACATATATTGATGTATGCCTACATGTCTATTTGGTTAATAAAAATATTTTTTGTTGATGGTGTCCATATTTGCATTATAAATCCACGCTTCAATAGATATTTGTAGATGATTTACTTCAAATATTTAAAATCCAAGTGTTTTCCATGTACTCTTCTTTTCTATAAATGTAAATATATAATAAAGTTTGAACATTATTCTCCTATAAGATTATTGAACATTAAATCAATCATATGAATATAGTCATGTTTCATGCTTCATGTGCTTCATGGAGGAAATTCATGTGTATGCTTCATGCTTTATATCATTGAGGAAGACATCTACCATTCCACGTGTATGCTTCATGCTACCACTCACTTGTATGCTTCATGCTTTGTGTATTACGTAGATAAAGAAAACATCATAAAACTATTGGCAAAAGAAAATGGAAAGTAATAAATAAGTCTCAAAAACAAATACTCAAGGCATGCAAGTCTTATTAAAGATCATAAGGTCATTGGATTATTGGAGATTAAGAGACCACAAATCAACCTTCCCAACAACAAACTTCGTAGATATTCATCCTATTTCTAAACATGAATTTGAACCCAACAATTAGAAGAATGCAACTTTAAAAGTTGAAATTACATGCTTACAATAGTCAATAAACAACTTCGAGAGATGTGCATGACAAAAATAGAACCAACTAAAAGTTCAAGAACTAGATTTTCCCCAAGCATATATGAAAATTTGCAAATAAATCAATTTAGGTTCTCACGAATAGTGATGATATGAATTTGGTTGTGACTTTTCAAAGGTGAAAATTTGTGACCCTTCGAATAGGAAAGACTACGAACCCTTTTATAATGAAGCGTGGTGACTATGCCTAAAATAAATGTGCCCACCTAGATATTTTGGCACTAAATTTTTGGTCCCACGAAGAACAAAAAGAAAAAGTAGCCTACCTTGCAACTTTACACTACATGCATTTTCCAGTTTTTGGGGCATCAGAAAAACTTTCACCACAGGAAAATGACTTGGAGCTATCAAAAATTGAGAGAGGTTATTGTAGAGGGGACCTACATGATATTGTAGTCTCAGATAGAATGTTTCTACATGCCACGATTTTTGAGTAATCACTCGTCGAAGTTTGTTGCCCCTTTGCACTTTGGTCTCTTAAGAGACTTCGGCGGTACAATGTAGCTCAGACTATTCTAGCATGTTTGGGTATGAAACAAGACCTTTCCTAGCATAAACCCAATCATTCAAACATGTTGGAATAGTCATCTTGGTCATATGGTGAACAAAACAAAAGTTACACCACTTTGTAACTTTACACTACATGTAACTGACCCATTTTCCATCAACTGAAAACTCTTCACCACGGGAAAATGACTTGGAGCTATCAAAAACTAGGAGAGGTTATTGTAGAGGGTCCCTACATGATCTTGTAGCCTCAAATGAAATGTTTCTAAGTGCCATGGTTTCTGAGTAATCACTCGTCAAAGTTTTTTGCCCCTTTACACTTTGGTCTCTTAAGAGACTTTGTTGGTACAATGTAGCTTAGACTGTTTCGACATGTTTGGGTGCAAAAAAAGACCTTTTCTAGCATAAACCCACCCACTCAGATGTGTTGGAACAGTCGATTTGGTCGTACGATGAACAGAACGAAAGTTACACCACTTTGCAACTTTACACTTCATGTAAGTGACATGTCTTCCATCAACTGAAAACTCTTCACCATAGGGAAAAAAACTTGGAGCTATAAAAATGAGAGAGTTTATTGTAGAGGGGCCCTATATGATCTTGTATCCTCAGATGAAATGTTTCTAAAGTGCCATGATTTTTGAGAAATCACTCGTCGAAGTTTGCTGCCCATTTGCACTTTGGTCTCTTAAGAGACTTCGTTGGCACAATGTAGCTTAGACGATTCCAACATGTTTGGGTATGAAACATGACATTTTCTATCATAAACCCATCCATTCGAATGTGTTGGAATAATGATTTGGTTGTATGACGAACATAATGAAAGTTACACTGCATGCAATTGACTCATTTTCCATCAACTGAAAACTCTTCACCACGGACAAAAAACTTGAACCTATCAAAAACTAAGAGAGGTTATTGTAGAAGGACCCTAAGTTATCTCATATCCTTAAATTAAATGTTTCTAAGTGCCATGGTTTCGAGTAATCACTCGTTGAAGTTTTTTTCCCCTTTGCACTTTGGTCTCTTAAGAGACTTTGCCGGTACAATGTAGCTCAAACTGTTCTAGCATGTTTTGGTGCAAAAAAATACCTTTCCTAGCATAAACCCACCCATCTGGATGTGTTGGAATAGTCATTTTGGTTGTAAAACAAACAAAATGAAAGTTACACCACTTTACAACTTTACACTACATGCAACTGACCCGTTTTCCATCAACCAAAACCTCTTCACCACGGGAAAACAACTTGGAGATATCAAAAACTGAGAGAGGTTATTGTAGAGGGGCCCTACATGATCTCATAGCCTCTGACAAAAAATTTCTAACTGCTAAAGTTTTTGAGTAATCACTTGTCAAATTTTCTACCCCTTTGCACATTGATCTCTTAAGAGACTTCACAAGTACAATGTAGCTCAGACTGTTTTGACATGTTTGGGTGTGAAATAGGACCTTCCATAGCATAAAACCACCCATCCAGATGTGTTGGAATAGTCAGTTTGGTTGTACAACGAATAGAATAAAAGTTAAACCACTTTGTAACTTTACAATACATGTAATTGACCCATTTTCCATCAACTTAAAACTCTTCACCATGAGCAAATGACTTGGAGCTATCAAAAACTGAGAGAGGTTATTGTAGAGGGACCATACATGATCCCATAGCCTTAGATAGAATATTTCTAAGTGACACGGTTTATGAGTAATCACTCATCAAAGTTTGTTTCCCCTTTGCACTTTGGTCTCTTAAGAGACTTCATTGGTACAATGTAGCTCAGACTGTTCTAGCATGTTTGGGTAAAAAATATGACCTTTCTTAACATAAACCCACCCATCTAGATGTGTTGGAACAATCAGTTTGGTCGTACAATGAATAGAATGAAAGTTACACCACTTTGCAATTTTACACTACATGAAACTAACCCATTTTCCATGAATTGAAAACTCTTCACCACGGGAAAATGACTTGGAGCTATCAAAAACTGAGAGAGGTTACTGTAGAGGGGACTTACGTGATCCCATAGCCTTAGACAAATTTTTTATAAGTAGCATGATTTTTGAGTAATCACTCGTCAATGTTTGTTGCCCCTTTGCACTTTGGTCTCTTAAGAGACTTCGTTGATACAATGTATCTTAGACTGTTCCAACATGTTTGGGTGAAAAACAAGACCTTGCCTAGCATAAAACCACTCGTCTAGATGTGTTGGAAGAGTTGGTTTGGTCAGATGATGAAAAAAATGAAAGTTACACCACCTTGCAACTTTGCATTGCATGCATTTGACCTATTTTCCATCAAATGAACACTAACCTCAAAGTGTTTTTAGATTGGACTAACCTCATTTTTATTAAAAATAAAATCTTCTTCTTATCTTTTAATTCCTTTTTGTTAGTAAACAAATTGTCCTCCTTAAATAATTAGATAAATGACTCAACAATGCCCAACAATGAAGACAAATCAGTTACCAACAACTCCGAAGATCACTATTGGATTAGCAATTGTCCTTTGAATTTTAGAGGTACAACTCCCTCTTATGATCTTCAAGGAATTAAAGAGACTGAAAAAAACAAAGATGTGCTTTTAACCAGAAAGCAATAAACGCAAACAAACATCTGTACATAAAAATGACACAAATGTGGGAGCAATTAAGAATAAAAAATCAAAGCAAATGACACAAAGATCATCCACTCAAACTAGTAAATGATAAGGAGGAGGGAAGAAAATAATTCTCAAAAAATACATGAACGAAAAAAGACACAAAGATCCTGCAATGAACACAACCTTAATCTATTATAACAAAGAAATTATGAATTAAAACTATAGATTCACAAAGGAAATTAACAATTTAAAAGAAGACAACTGGACACAAAGATTAGAAAAGGTCTCATTTATTCAAGAACACACAATAGAGCTCCAAGACTCCATCTCCTTGTATAAAGATTAAGTTCATAAAATAATTCCTCCCCCCAAATGAATAAAAAAATCAATCATTGTAATTCCCTAGCCTTCGAAAAGGCTCTCGTTTCATAGCCAAAAGATCCCTAAAAATGGCTACCAATTACATATTTATAGATTTCTCTAAAACTCTTTTCCATTCCATAACCGTCCCTTGAGATTCTTTATTTGTTCTTTTGTTTCCTGTTGATAATCTTTTTGGATTCCTCTAAATGAGCTCCTTCAATTTCTCGTAACTAACTCCTTTAGAAAATCCCTTTTAACTTCTCTTTGCTACGTGGCTCATAAATAAAGGCTTTTTGATTGAATGCCTTCCCATTATTTCTGGTAACCATTTCTTTTATGAGAAACTCATTTTTTTTTGGTATGATTCTCTGACTTCATCAAATTTTCCACTTACCAGTGGAAATATGATACCTTTGAAGCATGATGTTTCACGAGCTTTAACCTAGACCTGAATTCTAGGCAATTCCTAGCTTCCAAATGCAGGTGCATATATTACATTGATGCAGTCATGGGAACTAGGTACTCAGACATCATGGAATTAATAAAGTGACCCGTAGCTAGAATTGATGGTACTGTCGACACAACTCTTGTAACTCACTTCATTGAAGATAAGATCATTAAGAGTAGTTGTTTTAGCTTCGGCCCTTCTTCAGAAGACATACTGCAATTTCTTATATACCATCTTTGAAAGCAGAAAAGACATTATATCCTCTCATCATCCTTGCGTTCTTGACAAATGGTTCTTCAATTGACTGTCTTTTTCCAAGCTCAGGCAATACCAATGGATTAGAGCATCCTACCATTGTCTATTCATTTATAGTAGATCATAGAGGCTCGGAGTTACCTTTGAGAAGATGAACGAAGACTTCAACTTTTAGAAACACTGGATGTTGTGATAACATTGCCAACACAGAGGTGGAACAAAGATCAATACAATGAATTGTTTAATCGAATATAATATGAAAATTCCATGAGTCATGTGATTTACTAGCAACAAATAATCATGACATTCTTAATGTGTTTAATCCATCTTGTTCCTTTGTTTCAAAATGCTCTTTGAAATCATTCTGCTCTTGAATATACACTCAACAATTGCCCGCTAGCTTTCACCAAGAGAACTTCCTGCGCACTGGCCCATGTACACTGTCATTTATCTTGGATCCTCGTGTAAACATCTTTCTAAATCGCCTGATGGATTGTGTCTACAATGTATTGAAGACCCTTCAAGTTGTTTGCTTCTACATATACAAGCCTGAGAAACATTTTTGAAGCTTGTATCCGAGTGTTCTCTAGAAATTTTATCATGTTGCCATCTTTATCTCCTTCAACAAACTGCTAGACATGTATATGGTAACATGTTGAGGAAACTAGTAATATCAGATGATAGCCTAGAAATGCATATGCATGTTTCCTCAATCTTCAATTAAACAGGTGCTCCGATGGATGATTTTATACTTTATCTAACAGATTTTGCAAGACAACTTGTCGCTTTACTCAAACTTTTAGCTTTTTGGAGAGCATATTACATCGATTCACAATGTATATCCCTTGTGTATAGAAGGGTGAGTTAGAATGTCAATATTTAATAAACAATATTTAGGATATGTTCCCTTCTCAATATCTCGTAATGGAGCATATATTAAAGGTAGACAGATTTTAGCTGCTTCCTTTAAATGAGAATCACAACTTTCGCCTTTCCTCCAATTTAACGAGATTGTTATAGAGGGAACTTCATTAAGAAGAGCTTCTCTGGCTCTAGCAACTGTACCAGAGTAGATGATGTGATGTCCACAGTTTGACCCCTTATGGATTCCACTAATGGCCATGGAAGGTTTTACTCTAGGGAAAAGCATTCCAAACAAACCTAATGAGACACAATCTGATGGAGTTCCAGAAGTTTCAGAAGCAATAGTAGAGATCATATGCAGCAGCGGCCATTATCTCCCAATTACTTCTAATGGTGGTATTATCTCTCTTAGTAATAAAATCATGTACCCATAAGGTCCTACTCAACCTTTGTAATAATGGAACTATAATATCAATAAAGAATTTAGAGAGCTGTTTGCAGCAAGCCTTATGACTAGAGGTCGCGATGACAACTATAAGCAAGGAACCATAAACCTTTCATTAGCCATCTAGAAAATTCCATTATGAAGAATTTCGATCCTAGCTTGGTAGTATTCGCTGCATGACAATGAATCTTTGATTCCACGCGACGACGGTCACCAATTTTCTTCCTTTACACGCGATTTTCGAAAGAGCAACTGTAAATTGGGGTCTTCAACCTCAAATAGCATGATCTAAATTTGATCTTTTGACTCAAGAAAATCCATATGCGTCGGCTTGTTTGATACCACTTTAACCATTTGATTTACTTGCAAACTCGATTTTATCAAAATCATCCTTAGGATGTGTAAGCAACAATGTAGTAAGTAGCTTGCCATCTCGACACATAAATTGATTTGGAAACAAGTTTCTCTTATGTGCTTTTCTTTTAATCCAATTATGAAAGAAAACTTTTTAGTGGTTACCTGAACCTCACAAAACACCACCCGCATTAGCATCATCAAGAAAAATATCACTCGTGTTAACATAAGTTAAGGGCCTTCACTTTTTTAGCTTTAATTTCTACCATTCATAATGCTGGCGGGATTTTAAGTAGTTAGGTGAACTTTGAAAAACTATGCTACCATTCTCATAGGGGTGGATGGATATGGATCAATACACAACACAGAATAATAAACTCATAAAATGCCATAGACTTATATTTCATTCATCATCAATAGAGATCTTACAAATTCATAAACTCATCATACTTGATCAGCTTCAACACTCCACCACGCCACAATCCATTACATCTGCCTCCTTAAATAGAGGTCTTAAGAATTACATAGATAATTCTAGAAACTACCTAGACCTTTCTAGATCTAAGGCCGACTTGTCTCTTACAAATAAATATTTTAATCCTTATTTCTATCTTTCTGGAATATTCCTGCCATCTAGAAGCTTCTCATTTTCATTTAATTAATTACATTTGATTTGAGGGAGAAATTACATATTCCAACACTCCCCCCTAATTTCGACCTCAAATGCTACTGCATAAATTTCCTTGCTCTTGACTATTGACTTTGCAAATCCTTTTCGTTGCTTGATATCTTCATGCCTGATGATGCCTTTGTCCAAGTCTTCAAACTTCAAACCATCTTTTACGATCTGCAGATCTCTTTCCTCAACTCTTTTCAACTCCCATCCCACTGCTACGGTAGTCATTCAAACTTCAAACTTCCAGAACTTCAAACTGGAATTCCTCTTTTCTGTGAACTCGCTATTTGTATCTTTCCATCTTCTTTGACGTCTTGCTAGACCAACAAACCTCTCTTGATTTCTTTCATCTTTGACATAAGAGCATTCCCACTTGAACAATCTTTTGAACATACCTGTCATCTTTTGCCAACTTGATCCGTAATTCCATCCACAATCCATTTGCATGCTTCCTGTATTTGTCTTCTCTCTTTGCCAACACATCTTCTCTGAATGATTTCTCAAACCACATATTCTGCATGGATGTAGATCCCAACATGTATCCTTTGCATGACCTTTCCTGTTACAATAACAACATTGCATATATTCCATTTCTTTAACAAATTTGGTTACACCTGTATTATTTTTTATACCTGACACATATCCAAGACCTTCATGCTTTGGCCTCATTATTGGCTTAATTGGCTCTCTCATTCCTTGATCATGCCTTCCTAAGCTTTTACCTTTGTATCCCATTCTTTCCATGATCTTTAAACCAACATTTCATTTCATTGCCATTACATCTAACAACATTATCATTTTGACAATTTTTATCACAAATTTCTTTAGCAAAAACACATTTCTCAATTGACAAATTCAAATCCTCTGTACTACATGAAACATCACATATGGATTTTGACTTCAAACATTCATTCAATTTTGTAATTTCCTTCATCTGCAAACTATTTGCTTCTTCTAATTTCTTTAACTTCTCTTCTAAATCATCAACCAATTTCACTCTTTTTTCCAATTCCTCATTCCTTGTATTAATCTCATCAAACAATTTTAGTTTTTCTTCAAGCTCTTTATTTTTCTCTCTAAATTTGCACAATTCCTTCACCTGCAAATTATTTATTTGTTCCACAAACTTTAACTTATCCTCTAGCTCTTCAATTGCCTCTCTAGAATCACTAATTAGATTTAAAAAGCTACATTTTTCTGCTCCCATTTCTTTTCTTAATTTTGCCAATTCTTTTTCTAAAAAATCCTTTTCACATTTTAAACTTGTATTTTCTTTCTTCACTCTTATTAATTCTTCTTCTAAATCTTTTGTTTTCTCTTTCTTTACTCTATCAACTTTTCCCATTGAATCAAACAAATAAACTTACCTCAATTTTTCTTCTAGAACTTCTCGTGCCTTCCAATATCTTCTTTACATGGTTCTACTCAGCTTGCAATTTTGGCCTCCTCTTCTCTTAACTGCGGCGACTGTAGATCAATGCTAAAAACCTTGGTTGTGGCTCCTTTCTTGAATACGAGTCCTATTGATGGCGTCAGATCTATATTCTATTAGCCGTGACTATGATCCTTTACTCAACAATCTCTCCTTCTAACAACAACACCTTTAATCTTTTCCTTTGTAAATGCGGAGCCTTGAAACACAGCTAACTCTTCAAGCGGCGTCATAAAATCTTCTAATCTGCAAATGAAAACAGCGATTTGAATTCCTTTGGTTTAATATTGCAATGATCTTGATTCCTTTGCAGATAATAGCAATCTCCCTTTGACTGTGAACCGGGCTCCTTCTTTGAATAATGATGACGGTATAGACTTCCTTTCGGCTGCACTACAATAAAACCTACATTTGAAAAACAAAGTCTTCTACCTAGTGGCTTCCACTTTGGCGAATCCTTGTGGCTGTGACAATCTCTTTTGGGGACAGCAGGTCTCCTTAGCAATGTGTTCTCCACAATGCTGGTGGTTGGTTCTCCTTACATCGGCTCATCCAACCTTTATCTCCTCCTTTGCAACATCAAACAGTTGATCTCTCCAAACAACGGCTTTTTCTTTAAAAGTCAGATTTCTTTCAAACTGTAGCGGCCACTTTACATCGGCGACAACTTTTCCTTAGCAGCGCTTTTAATTAAGTTATGCGACTAAGATCTTTGGCGGTTCTCCTTCCCAATAGTTACAAATTTCAGCTTCTCCATGGCAGTGATTTTCTTTTGAGCAACTCACAAACCGTTCCTCTCCTAATC